>RJWT010031784.1:0-14294 GCA_004365215.1 Cuniculus paca | reverse complement strand
GAGACACTTGTCATCGAGTATGTGATATTCATGGGTATCAGGAAGGCAAGATGAGAGGATTTCACGTGACCAGAGCTTACTCACTTAGGGAATTTTTGGCCACCTTTTAGGAAGCAGTGTCAGTATGTGACACCACAACATTCTCTAAACATTGGGGTTTTGATTTCATTCTCTAGACACTTAGGAAGTATTTTATGAGCTAGGCACTACTTTAGGGCCTGGGTAAATCGGGAAAAACCTGCACTCTTGGAGTTTTAGTATACTAGGGGAGGTAGCAAACTAAATAGAAAATGGTAGGTAGTGATAACTATGCTGGGGGTAGAGTGTGACGGGTTGTGTATTAGAGCATTTTGGGATATTCTCTTTGAGGAGGTAAACAGATCTGAATACAGTGGGGAAGGAAACCATGTTGGGATCCGGTGAAAAGCTACTAAGGGGAGAGAGCAGAAATGCTGTGTAGGGAGAGAAGTCTGCTTAGTGAGTCAAGGCTTAGCAGGCCAGTGTGGCTGGCCAGGGCACTCTGGACAAGGGAGAGTGGAAGATGGGGAGGGGGTTAATGAGAGGTCTGAAGACCACGGTAGAAAATTTGGATTTATTCTGTATGTGATGGCATGCCACCAGACAGATTTGAGCCAACACTATGGCTGAGCACAATAAAGTAGAATCAGTGGTCAGCTTCAAGAAGAGCAGACTAGTGAGGTTGAAGGGGAATAGGAAACTAGATAGGAGGCTTTTGTAGCAGGTGAGGGAAAGCCTCCCACAGCTTAAGTAACAATTCTAAGGCATTTTCTTTGGGAGCCTAGTGACTCTAAGGTAATTAAGAGTTCTGGATGTTACACGAAGTAGTAGTTTAGATATGGTTCTGTTTCAAAATGACAAATACTTATCGAGCACTACATACTAAAAACTATACACCTTCACAGCACTTTACATTATCTAATGCAACCCAAAGCAATCACATTTGTGCTGTTAGCAAATGAGAAAAGTGAGACACTGATACATTACATGGAATTGGTAATCCTGTTCCTGTTGATGGAGGAAAGGTCAAAGGCATCCTTGTTACTTAGCTGAGAGCTAACATCCAAGGGCCCAAAGTCTTCCAAAACTAAAAATAATTACAAAGCCTCCAGTTACCTGACCAATCTCTTTGAGGGCTACTGTAGTTTGTTAAGAAGTACCCAACAGGCACCTTCCACAGCCAATTAAAAAAACAACAAAATCCAAACAGAAGACAGTAATGACGCCATTAATGAGAAGCCCACTGTGCCCTCTTGCTCAGGCCAGGGCCCAACACACTTAATTGTTCTGAGCATTCAACAGAGCAGTCCCCACTCCTCAAGGATTTTTACTGTGATCCATTCTGCCCAGAGAAGTGAGGTTAAAAATGTAATCAGGACAAACCATTTCCCTCTCTGCTTCCACTATCAATTATGCAAACGTACACTTACAACCAGAACCTCCATCAAGTCTGCATCGGTGCTACTTCCCTCAAGTTCTTAGTGTTCACTTGCTGAACCATGTTACATGGCCTTTGTTATAGGATGAAATGAGAGGTTCATTTAGCTTTACTTCCTGTCATCTCTCAACTTCTACTCTACACTCAAATCATGTACCCTTTACAATCTCCTAAATATAAACACTCTCAGCCTTCTTGCAATTCCATCTGCTCTTCCTCCTATCTTCTTTGCATCTAACTGCTCACTCCCATGCAACCTGTGCTGGGAGCTGCTCAGCAGCAGGGACTAGGGGTCCTTTGCACTGGAATTCATACAAGCTACCTATACACTGAGGAGGAACACTGTTTATTCATACTTGTCACTCCAACATGCAGCACAGGAAAGCACTCAAGCAAATCTATGGACTACAGACAGGAAATGAACTGTGCCAATGTGTATTTACCTTGGGAAGTAACCTACCTCAACTATATCCTAAGCATTCATGAATTTTCAGTCTCTTCCCCTCCAGATCAGCTGTAAATTTTTTGCATGAGTTGGATGCAGTCCCCATGAATGTCCATGTGTTGGGGGCTATACTTAACCTAAGGGAGTAATACTGACACTATAGTCTTCAGCTCCACCTAGTATAGAACCCTGACTGGTAACCGCTTTTAAATGTTCAGACACCCATTTCACAGAGCTGTGGTGAAGGAAGTGGCCCATTTCAGTGATGGCCCAGCCACAAAGAAAAATTACCTAACACCCATCCTCTGTGGTTCCAGAGGGCATTGTGCTTCTTGCTATTTTAGACATCTGACTGCATCCTAATTCCTCATTCATTCGTGACCCCTCTGCCATGAGGTCCGTGAGAGCCCTAGATCTTCAGCAGCTATGGAGGAGGTGCTCAGCAAATACCCAGTGGCATATGGGCCATGCCTGGCTGGCTGCTGCTCAGAGGCCTGACTGTATGGATGGTGACAGTATGGCAACCTCCTCCTTACGAGTTGACTGGAAAAGGAACAGGTACTCAGCAGAAAAGGGCATTTGTGAGGTCTGTCCTAAAAGGATAATCTAGACCACCTGGGATTCTTTCATACAATTTTAGTATTAGGACAGAAAGATGTGGTGGTCAGAAAGAACAGCAGATGCTGATGTTCTGGGTAATGTGAAACTTTTAACTTCAAACAGAAGTCATCCATCAGTGAGGACAGCGGCAGAATACCAGGTGGTAGTGGTAGCAGCAGTGAGGGGTGGAGGATAGAGGGGGAGAGGGCACACTGATGTGGGCTGCTGATGGTTCTAGCTGATGAGGCCTGGCTATAAGTTATTTCAGATAACAAAAAAATAATTCTCAAATATTACAGACACTGCCTTTTGACCTCAGAAAGAACACCAAAGTGAAAGACTTGGTTTAATAAGAGGACACCATAGCCAAGGTCTTCTTACCTAGACCTTTATATTCTGGGTATCCTTTCAAGGCGTTTCACAAATAAACAGCACCCTTTCCCTCAGTTCAAGTATGGAAGCTTGAGGATGGAGCAAATCACCAACATAGCTTCTCCTCTCTGACCCCTAAATGTCTTGGTTCATCATGCAGATCCTGGGGCTCATTCACTATATTCAAGTATAAAATAGTGGAGAACAAGCAAAGAAAAAGGGAGAATGAATCACAGAAAGATTCATTCTAAGAATGATTTTTAATAATACACCTTGCTTGTGCCCATTCTGCTTCTTGTTTCTTCCCTGATCTCAAGATAAAAATGAAGGAAAAGATGAAAGGAGGCAGAGAGAATAGATGTGTAGAAAATAGATGAAAATGATAAAGACAGCAACAAAATAAAAGCTTAGGAGGACAGCACAGGAGAGGGAAATGAAGGGTACTGACACAGAAGATGGATACAATGAAACAAAGTTGGTACAATAATAATCCTCAGGAATTACATAACCCAAAAAGTAGACTGCCTAAGGACCAAACAATGGTAGTTCATAGGCATGTCTTCCACAGCCACCCACATGTTTCTTAAGTCCCTTGCCTCCCATTGGAGATTCCCTCCTGTTGAAAGGATTCCTACAGTCTGACTGTGCTCCAAATCTTACTTTCTCACTCTGAGCTGCAGATCTCCTTCCTGTGCCCTTTGACTTTCCCATGCTTTTTTTTTTTTGCAGATATAAACATGCTAATCCTATCTTTCACCATACAAACACTCCCTAGCAGACTAACAGTTGGCCAAATTGACACCATTCTGAAAGCCACTTTTTTTTTGTCTACCCCCACTAGAGAGAACGGAAGAGCTAGTTCTTTTTTCAGCCTCCCTCGCTTCTGGGGGTGGGGCACGTATAGCTGTGGTCAATGAAATGCAAGGGAGAGACATTTTCTAATAAAATACATTGATATTAATGGTCCTACCCATCCCATATTCCTACTACAAATGTAGACATTTTACCCGAAGGTTGACTACCGTCACACAAGCAAGATAGAAACCCCATGAAATTCAAGATATCCAATTACATCTGTGAACCAATGCCAGCACCCTCTAGATTTGTTGAGAAAAATTAATCTCAACTTGCTTAAGCCATTGTTAACTGGGCATTTGATTATCTGCAGCCAAAGGCTTTTCTGATAGGTAAACCCTTTTAGCCCCCATCTCCCTCTGGTTATCTAAATCTCTCCTGTCTGTAAAGCTAAGTCCCTTACAACATCTAACTCACTTTTTTTTTTTTCAGCACTGGGGATTGAACTCACGACCTCACACTTGCCAGGCAGGTGCTTATGCCACTGAGCCAAATCCCAGGCCCTTGTCTTTTTGAGACAGGGTCTCACTATGCCGTTCAGGTTGGCCTTGAGCTCACTTTGTAGCCCACGCTGGTCTTGGAACTCACAACGATCCTCCTGTCTCAACCTCCTGAGTGCTGGGATTACAGGCGTGCACCATCAGGCCTGGCTCTCACTCACTCTTTAACCCATTGAAGTTTACAGAGGCTTTAACATCTGTTTTAAATTGATAATTATAAGCAAAGGACAAATTGTATGTTAATCTTTACCTTCTGTGGCATTGGATAAGATTAATTATCCCTGTCCTATACTAAAATTCTCCTTTAACTTCTATGGCACCACCACTTCCTGATTTTCTATTTTTCTTTTGCAAGTTTATTCCTTTTAGCTTTTATTTATTATTCCTTGCCCCATTTATTCTTACAGTGACAGTACTCCAAGTACTGCCTTCTGCTTATTTGTGTGTATTCTCCTGAGTATCAGGAATCTTCACTCTGCCCATAGACTCATCACATGTCCTTAAACTGAACACATCACTGCCTGGAAAAATTGGCTGATTTTGTATGTTATTAGTTATGGCACGTGAATCCACTCAAATAAGAAATTTAAGTCATTCTAAACTTCCTTCTCATTCAAATAACAGTATTTTATAAGTTACTGATTTTTTTTTTGTGGAGTCTGCCTCATCATTGCTTCAATTCTTTCCCCACACAACACACTGCCATTTCCTTAGTTTAGCCCTTACAACAGTGATGGCGAATATTTTACAGTTCTCAATGTCACAAACAGCCAGCTGTAGCACATATGCCAGTTTCACCACCACTCCCTTAGATAATAATGTATCTTAATCATTCTGATTTTCTAATCATATCTTTAATATTTGTTAAATATGGGTGGAATAAATGAAACTAAACTACTATCACTAGGACAATGTATAAAATATCCCTATGATTGTTTTGAATATATTCTGAGTTGTAAAAGTTTTGCCAATATGCCAGATATCCATGCTTATTAGTGTTTGATCCTGCCTGCTCTTCTGTTTTTAACTTGGACAGTCAAATACAACACATAGATACATATTTTGAGTCTATGCTGTACATACAGACTATATTTAGTCTTCCAAACAGCTAACTTAACAGTTTACTATTGATGAGAACTCAAAACAGCATGTCAGTGCATTAAGATTTGTACAATTATTCTATTACCTGGTAGAAACCAGCCTATATTTCAGGGTAAAAAGGAAGGGAGAAGGGAAGAAACATGTTAGATAATAGCCATTGGTAGAGGTAGAGAATTTTGACTACAAACATCTAAATAAAACAAACAAACAGAAGCATCCAGAAAACATATAAGAGACTAAAAGACCAGAAACATCCCGGGATCAATATTTGTAGCATTTTTAGCAAATAGGGGTCCTGCAGGCTTTCAAAATCCCAAATCTCTCAATTACCAGATAAGGAAACCATGACCCAGTGAAAGTGGGTGACTTTTCCAAATTAGTGGCAGCCAAGACAACCTACCAGGTCTTTGGGATGACCAACCATGCTCTGTGACATTTTCTTTTCACTATGAAGTATCTGATGTCCAGAGGAGAATCTGCAGTATGACACACCAGAACTTATCTTCATTGTCTATATACTACTCAAACCTGACATACAGTAACTTTTTATCTTCTGAATCAAAATTTCTCCACTCTCATAAGGTTTCTCACTATGGTATATATTATCTGATGTGGTATATGGTATTTCAATTAAAAGATACCCACGAGTGTTATATTTATTAGGCATCTACATCAAAATGACTTATATGATAATTACTTAAGAGTTAATCATGATGAAGGGGCTCATGAATGCTTTCCTTACATATGAGTTCTCTGATGTCTTGTAAGGTTTGTACTCCGACTGAAGGCTTTCCCACATTCATTACACTGGTAGGGTTTCTCTCCTGTATGAGTTCTCTGGTGAACTATAAGAGATGAATTCTTAATGAAAGCTTTCCCACACTGATCACATTCATAGGGTTTCTCACCAGTATGAATTCTTTGATGCTCAATAAGATAGGCACTCTGACTGAATGCCTTCCCACATTCAGAGCATTCATAAGGCTTCTCTCCAGTGTGAATAACCTGATGTACAGTCAGGGATGATCGTCCAGTGAAATGTTTTCCACATATCATACACTCATAAGGTTTCTCTCCAGTGTGAATTCTTCGATGTTGAGTAAGAGATGAATTCTTACTGAAAGCTTTTCCACACTGATTACATTCAAACGGTTTTACTCCAGAGTGAAGTCTTTGATGTTCTATAAGGTATGTACTCTGGCTAAAGGATTTTCCACATTTATTACATTTATACGGTTTTTCTCCAGTGTGATTTCGCTGATGTAGGGTAAGGGTTGAGCTCTTGCTAAAGGCTTTTCCACATTCACTGCATTCATAGGGTTTTTCTCCAGTATGACTTCTCTGATGCACAATAAGATGCATGCTTTGACTGAAGGCTTTCCCACATTCATTGCACTCATAGGGTTTTTCTCCTGTATGAGTTCTCTGATGTACAGTAAGATTCATGCTTTGTGTAAAAGCTTTCCCACATTCATTACATTTGTAGGGTTTCTCTCCAGTATGAATCCTTTCATGTTGAATAAGGGAGGAATTCTTACGGAAGGCTTTCCCACACTCTTTGCACTGATATGGTTTCTCCCCAGTGTGAGTTCTTTGATGGACAGTAAGGTTCATGCTCTGACTGAAGGCTTTTCCACACTCATTGCATTTGTAGGGTTTCTCTCCAGTATGAATTCTTTGATGTACAGTAAGGGAGGAACGTTCAATAAAGTGCTTACCACAGATATTGCACTTATAGGGTTTCTCCCCAGTATGAATCCTCTGGTGTTTAAGAAGGGATGAGCTCTGGCTGAAGGTTTTTCCACATTCATTACATTCATAGATTTTCTTTCCCACAAACATTCTTTGAGTTTTCATTACCTCAGAGTTTTGTTTGGCATCTTTTCCATGTGAATTCCACTTGTGGGGAGATTTTGACATAGGAATCCCTTGCTGTGTATTAAGGACTGAATCCTGATTGGAACATCTTTCAAGGTCATTACCTCTACATACCCTCCTCTTAGTGACGGTTTCCTTATGGGTAACTTGGCCCAGGTGTCTTTCCTGTGGCTCCTCTAACCAATTATCAGGTTTCCAGGCTTCTGCTAAGGTTGAATGCCAGAGACCTTTTCTTTCCATTATGGATCCATTGCATAAATCTTCAGTAATGTTGGACTTTGGAGATAATTCATTGTGTTCAAGTCTTATCTCTAGGTCTGAAAAAATAAATTAAAATGCACATTAGTTTATGTGTTGGGAGAGTGAAAACTTTATGGCATTAAGTGATTGAAATTAGAATAAATATTAGACATATTTCAGAGTTTTCAAAGATATCTTTATAATTAGATAAAGAAATTGGAAGAGAGGGAAAGAACAGTGGAACTGTCCACAGAAAACAGGGAAACTAGAAGCAGGTGATGACAAATCCATTGGGTAATAGAAGAAAAAGCACACTTAGGAAGGATGGGCAGTGGAATCACTGAACACAGGTCTAGGTCCAATAATGAAGTTGGAACTATGGGAAAATACATGAAGCAATGTGACTGGGAGAAATACATCAGAAGGCTACAACATCATGATATATATCTATATATATAAGCATTTTGTTCCCTCCTGTAAGGCTGCTTAGAATCCTACAGCAAATTAATCTTCAGAAAACAACACAGGGAAGAGTTTGCTGAGCTGAGAGTCAGACAAATGGGGTCAAACCATGGCTTCTCATATCATCTAAATTCTTTTTTTTTTTTTTTTAGTATTGGAAATCAAACACTCAGGACCCTGCACTTACCAGGCAGGTGCTATGCTTCTGAGCTATATCATCAGCCCCATGGGATCTAAATGAATTACTTGATTCTCTGGGTCTGAGTTTTTACACACATTAAATTTCTGCATTATATATAAATTTCTATCTATCTATCTGTGATATATAAAATTTATTCTTGGAGAAGGAATAAGATGATATATGAAAATTATCCTCAACAAACATATCCATCTGGAACAGAAAGCACCAGAACACACTTGAAACTACCTCTTGAGTGAGGATGATGCAATTTAAAGGCTTTTCCTCCTCAAACTTTCTTTTTGTCTCTTTGAGATAGGGTCTCATTACACAGTTCAGGCTGGCCATGTGCTTACTTTGTGGCCCAGGCTGGTCTCAAACTCCCAATGATCCTCCCGCCTCAGCCTCCTAAGTACTGGGATTATAGGTGTGTAGCACCATGCTCAGCATTACACCTTGCACTCCTATGAACTTTTTCTTTTTTTTTGGTATCGGGGATGGAACTCACGACCTTGCACTTACCGGGCAAGTACTTGAACTACTGGGCTAAATCCCCGGCCCTCCTCCTTAAGCTATAAGTAGACTGTAATGTTTCAGATAGAAAGCACCTACAGGACCATACCCTTTCCTACATATCCTTTCTGTGAATATGAGAACTGGTGACAAGGTAAACTATTGAAATGCTGGAGAGAGGGCTGATGGAAGGACACTGGAGTCATTCAGACTTTTATTTATTCAGAACCCATTTCTTATCCCAGAAAAAAATGGTCTACTGGCAATGAGTACAAAGGACAGGAAGCTGCAATCTGAAAATCAACCTTATGACTGCTGATCAATGTGAACAGAAAGGAGATCAACACTGAACCAATGAACCAAACAGTGTGAGCATGGGCTCTACTGTGAAGCAAGAGAGATTCATTAATCGGGATTATCCTTTCTAACCTAATCTATTAACATAAAATAAGAGAAACAGTGGAAAATCAAGCAGGGCCTACTTCCAAAATATACACACCACCAAGTAACCCCAGAGAAGATCCATGTAATGGAACATGAAAATATCAGCAGACAACTGATGAACTGGAGATTGCCTCATGCTCTACCTCACTATGGTCACATTCAGCTATCTGATTCAAGTTCTTTGGGACTATTTAAACTGCAACCCACCAACTAACACAGATAACAAAGAAATCTACTCCTACTGTTAGACAAATAAAGTCCAAATAGAACTACTTCTATTCAAAGGTAGATAATCACAGAAAGTATTATCTTTGGAAATTCTACAGAAGATCAGGAAATAACTTTGAAAAATAAGAGCAGCAGGATAATAAGAATCAAAGGCATAAAATCCAAAAGGGAGAATATGAGTTGAATAAAATGCTTTCAGTCACCAAAAGATATTATAAAATGAAAACAAAACAAAACAAAACAAAACAAAACACCAAGTTATATACTGGGAGCAGATATTCACAATATATGAGCCATATGAAAGTACAAATTAGACAGATAAAACAATGTCTATGAAACACTAAGCCACTACAAAGTGGCAAAAGACTTGAATAAGTATTTGAGAAAACATAAATGTTTTTTGTGTTTATGTTTTGTAAACATAAGCAAAGATGTTCAATCTCAGTAATTAAAGCTGTAATGAAAGTCAGGCATATTGTTGCATGTCTGTAATCCTGGCACTGACAAGGATGAGGAAGAAGGCTCAACAGTTCAAGGCCAGCCAGGGCTACACAGCAAAATCCTATGTCAAAAGAAAAACAAGAGCAAAAATATGCAAAGAGATTCCATTAACACATCAATCTATGTGACAAAACTTTTGTAAAAATTCAGATAGATGGACTCCTGGCTTCAGGTTTTGGAAAGGGGTTTAAAATGTGAAATTCTACAACTGCCAGTAGGAGTGTGATTTGTTTTAAATATTAGAAAAACAGTTTAGTACAACTAAGAATATTCACATAGATTATGACATAGGAAATCTTCCATTAGGCACATATATAAATATATATATGTAAATCTACCTTACTCAACAGGATTTATAATTTTTAAAGTAGCATTATGCAGAATAGCAAAAACTAGAAACAACCATATGTCTATCAACAAGAGAATGAAAACTAAATTGTTAAATATTTAAATGATAGAATAATGGCCAACATGAAAAGTGAACATAATAAATATATATATATATATCTCATAATAAAGATTATATACATATATCTCAATATGAATGAATAATGTAGGCAAAGGTAAAAACATATATATATTCCATCTGGATAAAGTTTTAAAACAGATTAAAACTGGCTGGGTATAGTGGCATATTCCTGTAATCCCAGCATTCTAAAAGGCTGAGGCAGGAGGATCACGAATTTGAGGTCAGCCTGGGCAGTTTAGCAAGACTGTCTAAAATAAAAAAGGGTGAGGGACTATCTCAGTGCAAAGTCCCTGGCTCTAAGTTCCAGAACCAAAAACAAAACCAAAAAACCCAAACCAAACGAAACCAAAAAAACCCACAACACTCACAAAAACAGAGTACAACTAAAGTGTGTTGTCTAGAGGCTCATTTATAGATGGCAGTATTATAAAGAACACAGAGGTAAGGGAATTATCACAAAAGTCAGAATAGTAGTTGTATATGGAGCAGAGGTAAGAAAATGTAAATGAAGGGATGCACAAAAAACATTTCTATGATGCTACAAATTTCTCTGTTTCTTGATCTGGGTTCTGGGACCTAAGTGTTTTCTTCATTATTCATTTATCTTTATAATCATTAACTATAAAGGAAAGCAGTATAGTATAGTGGTTAAGATAACAACTCTGGAGCCAGATTATCTGTTTTAAATTTAAACTCAACTACTATTTGCTGTGTGATCTTGGGTAGGTTTCTTAATTTCTCTGTGCTTCAATTTCATCATCTGTTATATAGTGCCTATCTCAGTGCTGACATTAGAACACAAATTAGTTCAAATTTGTAACAGACTTTGAAGAATATGCAGACTTCTTGTTAAACAATAAACACACATGTATATTTCAAAAATCAAGTGAGAAAAAGAACAACAAATCATTTGTTATTCTGAGAAATATTAATGACTTTAAGTGTGAACACATTTTTTAAAACAAAAAAGTTATTAGTCAATATATTGTCATGGACTATAGAGATCTAATTTCAAAGTTAGTTCTGAAGACTTGATGCTTAACAAATAAGACAGATTACCTACACATTTTTAAAAACTGGCCTAAAGCATCTTCCCAGAAAAGCACAATGTGAAAGATGATGAGCCATCTCTGTAAAGGACTGAGGAAAGGAAGCCTGTGTTACTCAGGAAGTCAACGTTGACAGCACTCTACACATACGGAGAACATTTTTTTTTTGAGACCAGGGCTCACTATTTTGCCCAACATGGCCTTGAACTCATGATTTTCCTGCCTCAACCTTCCAAGTAACTAACCCAAGATGATACATGACTATTCTTATATAGTCATTTATCATTAAATGATGGGGATACATCCCAAAAATGCATCACTAGTTGATACTGTCACTGTGCAAACAATGTAGAGTGAATTTACACAAACTGTGACAGCTACATCACTAGATGATGTAATGTTATGCAAACACTATCAGTATGCAATGCTATTGATCGAAGTGTCATTAAACAGTGTGCTATGGTTTATGTCTGCATGTCCTCCTAAAGCCTCATATGATACCATAGTCGACACTTGGGAGGTGACTGGATTATGGGGGCATAATAGCTGACTAGCAGTTAGGAGGTAGGGTCTGGCCAGAAGAAACCAGTCACTGTGGGTTCTATCTCTTTCCACCTCTTCCTTTGCTCTTTGCTTTCTGTTTGCGTGAGGTGAGCAGTTTCTCTTCTACCATGCCTTGAAGCCAGCTGACTGTGGAATGTGAGACAAAATAAACCTCTTCTTCCTTAAATTATAGGTGTCAGGTGTTTTGTCTGAGCAGCAAAGAAAGTGACTAAGTCACAGAGCATGGCTGTTTGTGATTCAGTGTTGCAGTATTCCCCAAGCATTTGTGAACAATTATTAAATACTCGACTTAAAAAGTTGGGCTAGGGATATAGCTCAGTGACACAGTACCTGCTTGGCAAACGCAAGGTCCTGGTACAAAAAAAAAAAAGTAGTAAATTTTTGAATGGGAAAAGTTGGGGTAAACAATGATTAGCAGTAAAATACTGAATCCACTGGTAAGTATTTGTTAAAAGTCAATAAAAATAATTGATGACAAACTGGAAAATGCATAAAAAAAGAGGAGCCAAAGTAGCAAAGATCATATAGGTACACTAATTTTTTTCTTAAGAGAAATTAATATGAAGTTTTATTTCTACAAATGTTAAGAAAATAGGACTTAGACTATTATTTAAAACTAAATGGGCAAAAATGAATGTGGCTAAAACTGTATGTCTCCAGACTAACATGGAAGGCAAATGGAATAAACAAAAGAATTACATAAAACAAAGAATACTCAAGCAGTATTACCAATGTCAGAAAACAAAACAAAACAAAACTAGAAAAAGAAAAAAATATTTTTACTACACCAATAGATGTTTATTACATTGGGTCAAAACACTATTGGATATACGTAGCCAGCACTGGCCAGAAAAGACAAACAGTCTAGCTTCGGAGAAGTTGCGGTCAGTGCTGGGGTGCCTGGGACCACACTACTCAGGGGTGGAAGAAATTGGGAATATGCCAAGACGAAGAGGGAGAGGGGAATCTCTGGCATCCAACCCAAGCAGTGCAATTCCACAAGAGGAAAACATGGAGATTGAGAATTGCACACTTGAAATGTCTGAAGTGATGTCAACTGAAGTGAAGAAACAACTTCAGGAAGCTATAAGAGAAATTAGAACAGAAATTATATCCCAGGTAAAAGAAGAAACGAAAACCATAATAAAAGAAATACTAAGTATCTCTAAAGAAGACACAGATAAAAAAATAGAGGAGCATAGGAAAATGAGGGAAACCATGAATGAACAGCATAAGAGAGATTTAGAATGTATGAAACAGATTCAAAGAGATTTCCAGAAAATTAAAAATTCATTTGAAAGCTGGCAAGTTGATATGAAGGAAACTAAAGAAAGACTTTCAAAACTTGAAGACAGGTTTGCAGCCCATGATCATGAAAGGAAAGATCTCTTAAAAATAACAAGGTCTCAGGAAGTAACAATTCAACAGCTGGTGTTCAACTCAAAGATGCATAATTTAAGAATTAAAAATGTGAATGAAGAAGTAGGTATCAAGACAAATGACATCAGGACCTTATTTACAGATATAATTTATGAAAACTTCCCAAGCATAAAAAAAGAATATGACATTCAAATAAGTGAGGCATATAGAACTCCAGCTAGCCATAACCAAAACAAATCTATACCCAGACATATGATAATCAAGATCCCAGAAATTCAACTCAAGAACAGAATATTAAAAGCTGTTAGAGAAAAGAAATAGATCACCTATAAAGGAAAACCCATCAGAATCACAGCAGACTTCTCAACACAAACCATCAAATCAAGAAGAGGCTGGAGTGAAGTAATGCAAGTCCTAAAAGAAAACAACTTCCAACCCAGACTGATGTACCCTGCAAAACTTTCCTTCGAAATTAATGGAGAAACAAGATACTTCCATGACAAAGAACAACTCAAGGAATTCATGACCACCAAACCAACCCTACAAAGATTACTAAAGGGCATTTTAGAGAGAGAGAAAAAGGACCATGGTCTCAGGAACAGTGACAGAGGTGGACCATCAAGTGGGGCCAGTCTATTGAATGGAGAGGAAAAATAGGGAGCCAATGGCAGGAAAATAGCATGGCAGAGACACTACAGTGCAAGAGGGCCTCAAGGCACTAATAGAAAGAAACAGAGGCATAGTGGATCAGGAGACAGGATCCATCAATATGCTCTACGCAAGAAACACATTTAGCTAGAAAGAAAATTCATAGTCTGAAAGTCAAAGGAGAGAGAACAATGCCCTATGTGACAGGGAGCCAGGAAAAAAAATAGGTGTAGCCTACCCATTAATTGCAGAATGGATAAGAAAGACATGGTATTTCATGGGGAGGAAACCTACCCAGCTATAAAGGAGAATAATCTCAGGGCTCTTGTAGGTGGATGTAGGCAAGTGGTAATAGTGCTCATGGATGTAATGGATCAGAGTCACAAGGGTGAATTTTGTGTTGTCTCCATA
>RJWT010031783.1:0-14253 GCA_004365215.1 Cuniculus paca | reverse complement strand
AATGATTAATTGTAATTGCTTAATATCCTTTTGTTATGAAAATGATTCTTCAGTTGCAAATGTTCTTCATGTAATCTAACACTAGATGTTTTGTAATTCTAAAGCTCAGAGAAGAAAAGATCTAGCCCTGCTATTTCAGATCTTTCACAGACCCTCAAATCTCAAGATAAATCAAGTTTAGCGAGTTCAAATGAAATTTCAGTTGATAAAAGCATATCCAAGATATCTCCATCAGACACCCATGATAAGTCATTAACATCAGTATCACTGAGCAAAGAAAGTCAAGATTCATTCTCTTTTGGAAGATTGCCTCAGAAGGAAAAATCAGCTGCATCGCTGATTTCGCTTCCTGTGCTTACTGAAGATAACTCAAAGGTGTGATATGATATAATAACCTGGAAATTATTTTAAATCACTAGACTCAGTATCTTGAATAAATGCTGATTTAAAAATCTCATCAATAAGTATTTTCAAATAAGTATTTTTTTATTCCATGGGAATAAAAATCTGCTTTTAACACAACTGGTTTTTACTGTTAGGATATCGAAAATAATATTTGGAAATCTTAGTAATATTTTAAATTAGATTCTAAGTAGTATTGATTAAAGTTTTGTCATTTATATTGTAGTTCTAATGAAAAATTAAAAGGTACGTAATTCCTGAGATGAGAAATTTTCATAGTTTTTACTTCAGGTTCATCTACAAAGTGACTTTTATATAAGAAGGTGATTTTAAAGGCATAATCATTTTGAAATAGTTTCATATATACCTTTAAGGTAGACCTAGAAAATTATAAGAATTGCTTTTGTTAGAAAAGTGCTTATTTATGAAATTGTAAGGACAAAAATACAGGCAAAAATAAAAATATTGATGAAAACTTGACATGTATATGCAATATATTTTTTATCATTCATGTTATTAAAGTATCCCTATAAGAGAACTTTGTAAGCATTGGACTTTGCCTAAAGATTGAAGCAGACCAAAATATAAATCTTAAGAATTGTAATCAGTAAGTTTTAGCTCAGTTTATTTGGCACTAGTGTGAAGAAGTATCACAGTATTTCTTAGCTCCCTTGATACTAGTCAGTGTTCCTAAATATATACATTCAGGAAATAATGAAAATGAAATGTTTCTGCAAAGAGATTTTATGTGAGAGTAAGCATCTATCTTTTTCTCTAAGGAACGTAAATAGTTTTGAGACTTATAATCAGTTATTACAACTTTTATTATTAAGGCTGATGTATCAAAAGAGAAATTACAATGGAAGACTGAAAATGAAACTTATTCAACAACAGGAAAGTTTCAAGGTAAAGAGATTTTCTGTTGTGTAACATGAAATGTGAAATATACCCAAGTAACTTGTTACATAACTACCACTTAGTATACAAATGCACTGACAATGCTATAAAAATTAATGTGAGCAAAGCACAGTGACACACACTTGTAATCCAGCACTTTGGGAAGCTGAGGCAGAAAGAGTTCATGTTTGAGTCCAGCCTGGACAAGTTAGCAAAACACTGAAAAAAATTCAAAAGAGGCCAGGGACTTAGTGCTTAAGGCCCTGGGTTCAATCCCCAGCACTAGAAAAAAAGAAATAATTTGAGGAGTTACAATTACATTACTGAGAAAGTCTTATTTCAATTAAGATCTGGGTAACAGGGAAGCAATAGCTTTGTCTTAACCAAAGAATAGTCATTGGCACTATAATTTTTAACACAATATTATATCAAAAATTATCTGAATGTATAAGGAAAAATTATTTCTGTATGCGTAATATTTCTGCAAGGTGTTTTTTAAGTCTTTGCTGTGTAATGTTTTTGAAAAGACAAATTTGGTTTACCTTTACAATATATCTTTAATATTCAATTGATATTTTATTTCATTGGTCTAAACTTTCAAAATAAAATGAACAGTTATTGTGAAGGTATAACAGCTTCACTTTTGTGCTTTGAAATGAGGATACTTCTGTGGTTTCATGTATGATGATTGTTTACCAGAAATAAATGTTCCTTACCTGGCCAGGATACTTTCTTTTATTCAAAGTTTGTCATCAGTTTTAACAAGGAGTTGAGCTCAATTAATTAACTCAAGGAGTTTAGTCAATTAATTTCTTTAAAAAATTTTAATAGTTGTAAAACATACCAAAAATAAAAGTTACCCTTTTATCATTTTAAGGTAGAGTTCTGTGGCATTAATTAATTACATTCATGATGTTATGCAACTATCACTACATCTATTTTCACAGCTTTTTATCACCCCTCCCCCCAACAATTCTGAGTAGCACTGACTCCCATTTCTCCCTCCACCCAGCCCCTGGTAATCCAATCTGCTCTCTGTCTCTAGGAAATTGCCTAATCTTTTGTTGTGGTTGTTGTTGCTGTTGTTAAAACAGTCATCTTTATTTTCTTCTAAAACACTGCCAGGTCATTTGAATGTTTTGCCGACATAGATATGGATTCATGATGACAAAAACCTCAAGGTTCATTTTAGCATATGTGTTAATCTATAGATAATATCCTCAGAAGAATCAAATTATGTTGCTAAAATATAGGCCATTCTGGCATAATCTTAGAGGGGAAATTGCCGAATCTATGTAATAAAAGTTAAGTGAAATTATACTACATTTGTCTTTTCCTAAATAAATTAAACATTTTTTCATAAGCTCATTGATCATTTGTATATCTCCTTTGGAGGTATCTATTCAAGTCCTATGCCCCCTGGGTTGTCTTTTTTGTTTCTGACACATGGTAATTCTTTATATATCCTGGGTATTCAACCTTTATCTTAGGTGTGATTCATAAATATTTTCTCTCATTGTTTAAAAATGGTTGTCTTTTCACTTCCTCAATAATGTCCTTAACTGTATAGAAGTTCCTAATTTTATAAATCCCAGTTTAACTATGTTTTCTGTTACTGGTTGTGCTTTTGGTGTCATATCTGAAAATCCATTGCCAAACTAAAAGTCTTATAGATTTATTTTCAAACTTCTAAGACTTTTACTGGTTTAGTTCTTATATTTAGTCCATTGACCCATTTATACTTAAATTTTATAAATAGTATGAAATAATGCAACTCTTTTTTTGTATAATGAAAATATGTTTGTACCAGGATCACTTGTTAAAAGACTATTCTTTTTACACTAAATAGTGTTGTAACTTTGGTCAAAAATCAGCTGACCATAGGTGTGTAACTTTGGTTTTATGCCTTCAATTTTATTCTATTGATTTGTATGTCTATGTTTACTCAGGCCAATGCCATACTGTGTTTATCTATGTAGGGTTTGGGGTTTTTTGTTTTTTGTTTTTTTTTTGTTAAGTTTGAAATGGAAACTGTGAGTGCTCCAATTTTCTTTTTCAACATTGCTGTGGCTATTTAGGGCCTGTTAAAATTTTGTATGAATTTTAAGATAAAAATACCCATACTTTTGCTGAGGAAGCCTTGAAATTTTGACAGGAATTGTATTGATTGTAGGTCAACTTGAAAACGTTGGCCTCTTAATAATTTTATGTATTCCTACTCATGAACACAAAATATTTTTTATTTAGATTTTTTTTAGTTTGTTTTAGCAATATTCGATAAGTGTTTAGGGTAGTATTCTTGTGAGTCTTTGGTATGTATTATTTCTAATTATTTTTTAAAATTTTTTTCTTTAATTTTCAAATTATTCATTGTTAATGAAGAGAAATTCCTCTAAAATCTATCTAGTACTCTTGCATTCTGCAACTTTTCTGACTTTGTATGTTAACTCTTATATATCTGTGTATAACCTTTGAGTTTTTCTATATGTATGATCACCTATACAGATGATCCTTTTGAATTTGGATGGTTTTTGCTTCTCTGTGTTGTCTAATTGCTCTGTCTAGAATGTCAAGTGCAACATTGAAGAGCTAAAGGAGACATCTTTGGTTTTTCCTGATCTTCAGAGGAAATCTTTAGTTTTTCACCATCATGTTAGCTGTGAGTTTTTATAAATGTCCTCTTTGAATTTTCTGAGAATTTTTTTTCTTTTTTACGATGACAGTGTGTCAGATGTTTTTCAAAGCATTTTCTGCATCAAACGAATGATCATGTATTTCTTTTTCCCTTCATTTTATTGATTTGGTGTATTGTATTGATTAATTTTCTTTTTTAAATTTTTTAAGAGTAGAAAATTTATTGAAGATAAGGAATGTGGAATAACAATGGGGGAATGGAAAATAGGAATAGCTCTTGAGAGAAAGGAAAGGTCCTGAATGGGTTCCTAATGAGCCCACCTCTCAAAGAAAGTTTTATACAGTAAAATCATGAGTTGGGTACAATATGGGTCAAAATTATGATTAATAAGTTTGCAAATATAGTCACTTAGCTAATATCGATCTAATGGTAGCAGGAGTACATGGGTGACATCCTTAATCTTGATCAATAATCTACAGTCTTAGTCTTGTCTTTAGTTTTAGTAGTCTTAGTCTTAATGGTCTTAGTCTTAGGTTTAGTAGGTAGAAGAGGATGTCCCACCCCCAATGAGATAATGGGAAATTTCAAAAGGGTGTTGTCAATAATCCCAAACCTCTGTTCATCTCTTAGGGAAGTATGTAAAACTAGCCATTGTGACTTTAACCTTCAGATGCACCTTCAACCGCAGTTCTGATGCATTCTCATCTTCTTCACTGACTCCCTCAAGGCCCAGCCCTGGCTGGCTGCCTGCTATATTTCTACCACCTTAGCTCTCTATAATACTCCTCCCTCTGAAGAAATCTCCCTAACTGTGGTTAGGGAAGAAGGGCTGTTGTTTCCATCTAGTTGCTTTAAACCAAGAAGTGTTGGTGTAGGGGAAACCACAGTCAGGGGCTTTCTCCAGAGAGGTAATCTAATGGGCCTTTGTTAGAAGTCATGATGCAGTTTAGTAGTTATGAACTCTACAAGGTTGATCCAGTGGATCCCAATAAAGGAGTCTGGCACGTTCATCTTTAGTTCCATCCGCACGGTCACTTGGAGTTTGGTAGCTTCTCCTTCCAAGGATCTCAGTGGAAACTAAGATGATATAAGGGAAATGGTAGATGTCAAGTACACTGAATTTATGTCCCCTGAAGTCGAAGAATGAATTCTAAGAAACAACGGAGGTTAAAAGTAGGAAAATTCATTGGAGAAAAGGAATTGGAACCAGGAATGGGGGAGTGGAAAATATGAATACCTCCTGAGAGAAAGGAGAGGCCCTGAATGCGTTGCCTGATTCATTTTCTATGTCGAATCACATTTACACTCCTGGGATAAAATTCCAGTTAGTGTTGATGTATAATTCTTTTACTATGTCTATATATTTTGTTTGCCAATATTTTGGTTTAAGCCTTTTGTGTCATGGGAGATAATAGTCTAAAATTTAAGAAAATGACTTCAGGGTAAAATTGGCCTCAAAATGCTTGGGAATGTTTCCTAGTCTTCTAAATTTTGGAATAACTTGAAGAAATTAGTGTTAATTCTTCTTTATATGTTTCATAGAATTTAAAGTGATGCCTTATGGTCTTTAACTTTTCTTTGTTTGTAAGTTTTTGATTACTGATTCATTCTTCTTCCCAACTATTGGTCTTTTCAGATTTCCTGTTTCATTATTATTCATTCTCAATAGTTTGGTTTTTCTATAAATGAATCCATCATCTAGGTTATCTGATTTGGTGTGCAGTTTTTCAGAGTATTGTCTCGATCCTTTATTATAGAATTTATTTTAATGATACCTTTTTGTTTCTTATTCTAGTTGCTTGAATTTTCTTTCTTTTTTATGCAGTCTAACTAAATACTTGTCAATTTTGTTGAACATTTCAAAGACTCCACACTGGCTTTCACTGATTTTTCTCTATTGATTTTCTGATCCAATCTGTATTACTTTGCTCCATTTGTTGAGTTTCATTTTTTTTTCTTTTTCTAGATCTTAAGACATAAAGTTGTGGGTTTGAGAGCTTTTTTGTTTTTTAATGTAATTATAGCTATAAAATTTCCTTCTTACTACTGATTTCACTACAACTCAGTAAGTGTTTACTGCATCTTGTCTTATTTTTGCTTTCATTTATCTTAATATTTTCTCTGTGAATTCTTATTTGACCCATTGCTTGAGAATGTATTGTTTATATTCAACACTCAATTTTTTAATTTTTCTTCATTTAAGGTTTTATTCTATTGAGATAAGAAAAGAAATTTCATACAGACTTTTCTGTTTAACTGCTGGGTCATGTTCCTGCAAGTAGGTCATTAACTGAATTGGCTACTAAATGAGGAATATATATAGTATGCGCATTATAATATTCAGAACCAAGAAATAGTCAAAGGAAACTCGACCTTGATGTCTTTGCTTTTATTTGCATAAATCTTGCATGCAGTATTGTAATGTATAGCAACATAAAACTACAGTATTGTACTGTGCACTACAATCAGCAAGGGTCTTAGGAATAATGGCAGAGGGGGACCATCAAGCAAGGGCAGTCAACTGAATGGAGAGGAAAAATAGGGAGCCAATGGCAGGAAAATAGCAAGGCAGAGACAACACAATGCAAGAGGGCCATAACTATTAATATAGATGGCCTCAATGCACCAATAGAAAGAAACACAGGCAGAGTAGATCAGGAGACAGGATACATCAATATACTCTATACAAGAAACATATTTAGCTAGAAAGGAAATTCATAGACTGAAAGTCAAAGGAGAGAGAACAATACCCTATGTGACAGGGAGCCAGAAAAAAAGTAGGGGTCACTTACCCAGCAACTGCAGAGTGGTAAGAAAGACATGGCATTTTATGTGGTGGAAACCTACTCAGCTATAAAGGAAGATAACTTCAAGGCTCTTATAGGTGGATGGAGGCAACTTGAGATCATGTTCATGGATGAAATGGTTCAGAGTCACATGGGTGAATTTCCTGTTTTCTCCCTACTGTAACAAACTAAAGGAGTTAGTGGGATTCAAAATGCACAATACATATGGGGAAAGTGAAAGGGGAGGAATTATCTAAAAAGGGAAGGGCACAATGGTCACTGTTAATCTATTATCATGATTTGAAATTCATATTGTCTTCATTGTTCTGATTAGTTTTGTTTTATTCTGTTTTGTTTGATTTTATTATACTTGATAGCATGGACAGCTATTTCAAAGATAACAAAATATACTATTGCAACCATAGAGGATTTCCAATTATCTTGTTTTGAAACCCTGTATTGCTTTCATTTTTTTTTAATTGATTTTACTCTATTCTGTGTTGTTTGATTGTATTATGTCTGAAAGTGTAGGCAACTATTCTGAAGATAACAAGAAGCATTATGGTAGCCACTGCTGTTTTACTAGTATCTTGAAGTTCTATATTGCTTTCATTGTTCTGTTTTGTTTTGGTTCTTTTACTGGTTTTATTAAGTTCTATTTTGTTTGATTTTTATTTATCCCTGATGGTATGGGCAGTTATTCTGAAGATAACAAGAGGCGTTATGGTAGCCATTATCGATTCCCTTTTACCTCGTTTTGAAGTCATTTACTATGTTCATTGTTTTGTTGTGATTGACTCTATTCTGTTTTATTTTGTTTGGTTGTATTCTTTTCAAAATAAAATAAAAGTGTATTGATCAAAAAAGACATTGAAGCTCTATAAACAAGAGGTACAGTACTATATGAAAGGAAAAAACAGATGGATCATAAATTCAAGTGGCAGGTTGTAAGTCCAAACAGCACACTGTGGTCGTAAGTCTGAATGATTCAGACTTATGGGTAGGTTATTAAATAAGAAATATCTGTATTCATTTTAGTCCTTTAATTCTTTTAAGGATTCTTTTATTAATACATGTTTGCAGCACATAATGAATACATTCATCTCGGGGATGTACATAACTTACCTTAATTCTTTTTACTTGCCTTTTCTCTCTTCTCCTCCACCATCTCTGGGTCTAGTCCTTTAAAACCCATTTACAATTATTTTCATGCCCTCATATGTGGAATGTTCTGGAGAATATTCCATGAGCATTAGAAAAAGTATGTATTGTGCCATTGTGGGATGGAATGTTCTGCAAATGTCTGTCAGGTCCAGTGAGTCCACAGTTTTGCCCAAGTTTCATATACGCTTATTGTCGTTCTGTTTGTTGTATCCATTATTAGAAGAAAGACATTGATATCTTCCAGTATTATGGAACCATTCTCCTTCAGTTCTGTTAAGGTTTATTTCATATATTTTGGGACTCTGTTGTTTGTTGTGTGTATGTTTGTAATTATTATGTCTTCTTGATGCATTGACCCTTTTATCAGTATATAATGCTACACTTTGTGTGAGTTTCGGACTTAAAGTCTCTTTTTTTATATATTAGTATCACTATAATACCTCTCTTTTGATTATTATGTATATGTAATACCTTTATGTATATCTTGACTTTCCATCTGTGTCTGTACATCTTTTGTGCACAGAACATAGTTGAGTTATATGAAAATGTGTTTCGTGTTTTGCTAATTCCTGTCATTTGATTGGAAAGTTTATTCTATTTAAATTTACAGACATTTTTTGAAAGAAGAACATACTTTTCTGCTTTTATGTGTTTTCTGTATGTTTTAAATCATTTTCCCCATTGAACTGTCTTCATTGTGTTTAGTTTATTTTTTTATATTGAACCACATTTTAGTTCCTTGTATCTATTTGTGTGTATTTTTAGTGTTTTTCTTTGCGGCTAATGTGGAGACTATATTTAAAACTCTGAATCATAACAATTTGAATTCATATCAACATAACTTCAGTAGCCTAGAGCAGTGGTGGCAAAAGTATGGCATATGTGTTGTTTTTCTTTTAAGACAAAAGATGTTAAGGTATGAGTTATTTTTTTCTTTCTTTTTTTTGAGTTATTTTTTTCTAAATGAAAACCTCAGTATTCAGGTTTAATTGCAGCATTGGCACTTTGTGATAAATAGGTGGGTTTGGGTTTCAGTTTGGGCATTTATCTCTAAAAGGTTCACCATCACTGGTGAAGAGAAATTTTGCCTTTATGCTGCTCCCTTTCCTACACCTCTTGATGCTGTTGCAAAATTGTATATCTGTACAATTCCTGTAGCGAACTTTTCAATATTATAATAGCTCTTCACTTCCAGAATTTTTATTTGATGCCTTTCTATAATTTCTATTTACTGATGTTTGCACTTTGTTTATACATCATTGTTCCAGTTACCTTTAGTTCTTTGTTAATGTTTCTCTAAGCTCATGAACACATTTAATATAACTATTTTTAAATCCTTGTCAAGTAAGTCCTAGTGTTTGGGTTTCTGTATATTTATTTTGATCCTTTGAATGAGTCATAGTTTTCTGTTTCCTTCTAGGCCTTGTATTTTTATTGTTGCTGTTGTTGTTGAAAACTGATCATTTGAATGATGCTTTATGGCAGTAATGGCGAACTTTGAGTTCTTTATATATTCTAGACATTAGCCCCTTTGTCAAAGATAAGGTAGCTGAGTGTACTTTAAGTTGTTTCTGCATCTTCCATCTGTCCCATTGATCCTCCAGTTCATTTTTTTCTTTCCAGTACCATGCTGTTTTTGTTTTGTTTTGTTTTTTTTAAATCATTGTAGCTTTATAGTATAACTGGAAACCCAGGATTGTGATGCCCCATGCTTTGTCCTTATTGACCAGAACTGCTTTTGGTAGTCTAGTTCACTTCTAATTCCATATGAATGGAAGGGAAAAAGTGGAAACAAAGCTTTTGATGAGGGAAAGAAAGGTTGAAGGGAGGGGAAGAGAATGAAAGCAAAAATAATTAAGATATATTATGTAACAAGTACTGTTTCCATAATAAATGTGATCATTATGTATTGCAAACATATACTAATAATTTTTTTAATTTTGCCTTCTAGTAAGTCACTAAAGTTATCTGTTATGTTCAACTTACTGAATTTTAAAGTGAAAATAACCCTTTTGTACATCTCAATTAATGTCTTCATATTTCTTCGTATGTGAAGTTTAATTTTAATAAGGCGCTCTAGCACAAAGTGTTCACTAGCCACATTTTTTACTAATCCAATGCTCATAATATAGCCAAACTATCCCATAGATTGCTTTTATTGGTTACCAAATACTAACTTTATCCCATATCTTTGTATTAGCCTGTAAACATTTGATGGCAGGAAATTTGTCCCCATTTTGAATCCTCCATCATGTCTAGCCTTTCTTAAATTAGTGTTTGTTCAATAAGCATTGAATTGACTAAAACATACTTTAAAAAGATTAATGAATTCATTGTTAATGATTATATATCCTTAAAGCAGCAAGTAATTTAGCATTCAAAATGGAATGTGGGGTATTGTATATATCTTTAAAGAAGAAATATCAGACAAAAAACAAACTTTCAATTAAGAAAGGTAGAGATGTCTATCCTAACATCCTGAGGTTTAGTTACATATTTAGTTTAATTGTGTATTCTTTCATACATTCATATACATAATATTCCTCTTAAACTTTTCCTCGAGGTGCTGGGGTTTAACCCTGAATATCATTAATACTAGGCATGTGCTCTTCCATTGAGTTATACCTCAAGACTTTAAATTGTTTTATTCAGGGATTTCAACTTTTATCCTCTTTGGCTATGTCTTGGTTACTTTTCTCATTGCTGAGACAAAATACCCAACACTCAAAGGTAGAAAGGTATACTGTATCTCACAGTTTGAGGACATTTTAGTCCATAATTGGCTGGCTCCAAAGCAGAGGGCATTGCAGAGGAGAAACAGTTCATGGCAGGCAGAGGGCACCAAAGCAGAAGACATCAAGCTGCAAAGTAGCAAAGCACCAGGCGACAAGCGACCCTCTTTCTATTCCTTGTATCTTGTCCAGGCTACTCAGCCTTTGTACGATGTTATCTATGTGTTTTTCTAGATGACCCTTTCTAGGTTGATGAGGTTTTCTTTTATATTTTGTTTGTCAAGTACTGTTCTTTCATAAATAATTTGGATTTTGGTTTGGTTTTTTTGTTTGTTTGTTTGTTTGTTTAGTTAGACAATCTTTTAGGGGAAAGGTCAAAGTTTTACATTCTATTAATATTGTGTAATACATTAACTGACTTGGGTATTAAGTTAATACAGTATTTCTAGGATTGTTGATTCTCTTTACTGTTTATTTATGCTCTAGTCTTAATTATTTGCTTCTTGATATGGTTCTAGTTTGTTCTTTTCCTGGATTTTAAGATGGATGTTCTGCTTATTGATTATGGTCTCTTTTATCTTGAAATATAATTGTTTGCAGCTATGAATTTCCCCCTAAGCATCATGTTAAGTACATTCTATCAATTTTCATGTGGCATGGTTTTGTCTTTCTTCTTCTCAGTTTCTCTTTTGGTTAGTTACTTGATCCATTGTTCATTTAGAGGTGTGTTACTTTAATTCCAATTATTTGTAAATTCCCTAAATCTCCTTATATTGTTATTAACGTCATTCCATAGGGGCTGCATGAGTTCTAACCTGTAAAATTTATTGAGTCTTGATTTATGGTCTAGCATATGTGTAATCACATTTAGAATTTATGAGTTCTAATGGACATCTTCAATTTCAGCCCATCCCTTGAGGTTTTATTTTTGCCTTCTTTCATTTTGTATATTTTTTTTAACAGTGTGAACATGCTGACCATCAACAAGGAATTTGCTTATATGCTGTGTCCTTTAATGCTTCTGATTTTCTTTTTGAATTGTTTAACTCATACAAAAAACAAACCTACTAAAAAGATTTGGGGGTTTTCTTTACATGCCACTTTCTTGACCAAGATTGAGAGTGCATGTCAAAGTTGCATTCATAGGTTAGTTGAAATAGTGTTTTGTTTTTCTTCAGGAGGTTTATTTATTTACTCTCAATTATCATTCCCATTGTAACCCTATTGATTCAATTTCTTTTGGGAATATGTGCTTTTACCTACTTCCTAACGTGAAAAGAAAAAACTGTGTAAAAGGTGTACTGAGAAAAGTACCATTCCTTCTGTGTCTCTTCCCTTTGCATCCCCTGCTGTCTCCCTTATCCTCTTGTTAGGTAGCCAAGTATATTATTTTTTGGTTTATCTGTCTTGTGAATCATTTCACAAAGGTATTTCCCTCCATGTTTACATTTTTTATTATGTACTATTCATTCTTAACGCAAGGAATGTATACTAGACATCCCCTTTTTCAATTTTTTTGCTTAACATTATATCCTAGAAAAATGATATACTTTAAATATACATATATTATATATATAGTTAGAATTTTTATGGCATATTTGGCATAATTTACTTATAACTTTATAAAAATGGGCAAAAATGGTACTAATTGTTCTAAATTCCAAACCTAGATATTTCACAGTAGAGCTGTTTTTCTATTTAGTATACTAAATAAATCTTTTTATGTTGTTTCTTATGAAGTATCAGATGAAAATGAAAATCTTATGCTTGAGGACAAAGACGTAGCATCAGCAGTCCAAACACAAAAAACAGAAGAAAACATTTCCAAAGTAGAGGAACACAAAGGTAAGCATAATCACTAGAAATATCTTTGAGTTATTTTAAGTTAAACATGTCAGATCTTTTTCCCTTGATTATGAATATTTTATTTGAAAATATATTTTGTAGAATTTTTAAACTTTAATTTTTATTAGTACATGTTTGTACTGCATAATGTTCACATTCCTCATGGGGAATTGGTACATGTCCATAATATGTTTTAATTCCTTTTTTCATTACCTTTCCTTCTCTCTGTCCACCCCATTCATCTCTCGAACACCCTCCTTTTGTTTTCTTTTGTACTTGTTTGCAGTACATAATGATTACATTCCTTGTTTGAAGTTGGTATGTGTACACAACACTTCTTAATTCATTTTCTCATCTCTTTTCCCACCCTACCTCTCCAAAAGATGAATATTTTCAGCTACCCAGAGAACTACAGTGAAATTTCTGATATCTTTAGATTGGTGTCTATATGGTCCATTACTATTTAATGTGTTTCTGTATTCAACATTTGTGAAACATGAGTCACACAAATTTCCCACTTCCCCTCCAGCATCTATTTTAATCAAATAGTTCATTGATAAAGCTTTACAGTACTCTTCATTACTTTTACACAAATGAGAAGAAAGTTGGCCATTATTTGGCATATCCAGAAGTCTCATGATAAATTTTTTTTGGTTTAGCTATGACCGGTATACCACCTGAAGACACTATTTTAGTTTTAAGAACAGAGTCTAAAACTGAAAATCTTGAAGTTTCTGGAAATGAGAATTTACCTTGTAAGTAATTATTTAAAATATTTTTAAAAATTTTATCAGTACGTTTACAGTACACAATGATTACCTTCACTGCGGGGGATTGGTACATGTATATACCACATTTCAATTCCCTTCTTTTCCTTCCTCCCTTCATCCCCCTTTTCCTTTTCCAGCATCAGATTCATTTATTTATCTTACAGAGTTTATAAAGCTAATCTATATATATATATATATATATATAGTTTTATATATATATATATATATATTGAAAACCAGACTAATTGGCCAAAGAAAATATAAAACATGTAAGACAATTGTACTAAGTCAAGATGTACTTTCAGATACATTGTCTACACTGGATTGCAGTATCTTTTTTGCTTTCTCTTGTCTTCTATTATCCCTCTTTTATTTTGTACTTTATATATACATTGAGTTTTTCATAGAAGAGAAAATGTGTGATATTTAAGCTTTGGTGGCTGAGTTACTTCACTTAAATTATGGTCTCTCAAATGACTTGAGCATTCTCAGGCAGATGCCATTTCAACCAGTTAATTCTTGTATTGAATAAACAATAAAATTTTTGTTTTTGTATTTCCTATTGTATTCGCTTATAAAATTAATAAAAAACATGCAATTTTTGGTCATTCTATATTGAAATCATTTGAATGCTAAGTGCTTAAATAGAAATAGGGGTAGCAAACATCCTTGTCTTGTTCCTGATTTTAGAGGAAAAGCTTTCGGCTTCTCTCCATTTCCTTTGTACACACACACACACACACACACACACACCAATTTTTTAAAAACCAAATGAACAAACAAAGATAAAAGAAAACCTCAGATTATTTTAGAATTGCTTAGTATGTATCACTAGAAGCACAAGCCTACTAATGTTTTGTGATTTATTTATGATCTGTCCCCAGTTTCTTTTTCAATAATGAGGAATAATATCAATAATGTATTGAATTATTGATGAATTACTTGGACTAGTATTTTAAAAATTTTCCCCAATAGTCCCACTTCTTTATATCTTCCATCTATTTTATATATGTTATTCTTAT
>RJWT010031782.1:0-14250 GCA_004365215.1 Cuniculus paca | reverse complement strand
GAAATATCACTTCAGTGGCCCACAGAGGGGTGGGTGCAGACAAGTCCCATGGGAGTCTTTACTACAACCTCTAAGCCATAACGGAAGCATTCCTGAGGTTGTTGTGGAAATGTGAAGCCCTTAAGGAATTTTGAGGAGGAATGGCAGTGAGAGATTT
The DNA here is from genome assembly GCA_004365215.1 of Cuniculus paca. NCBI lineage: Eukaryota > Metazoa > Chordata > Mammalia > Rodentia > Cuniculidae > Cuniculus > Cuniculus paca. The sequence goes on along the minus strand of RJWT010031782.1, from coordinate 14,093 downwards.
GTATTTTAGGAAGAAAAGAAAACAAAATATTGCCATAAAGCCAAACTAGATAATAGCAAAGTTGCATCCCTTTCGTCATTCCCACACCCTCAAATATTCCACACAAAAGTTCAGGAAAAGACTGAGCATCTCTTTTGCTAGCTTCTGCTTTCTCAACTTTTTAAAGTGGATCCTTCTCTGCACAATAGACAGTTACATAATCTTATGCTATGACTTTGAACTTTTAAAGAAGATGTCAAAGCACAGTAACAATAATTTAAAGCCATGTAGTATCTTCTTAATTGAGAAAATGCAAAAAGATGCCTACATTTAATTGGATCCTAACAATAGAGAAGACGTGACTTTCTTTTTCATTTTTTGAAACAAACTAAAACTTCTTTAAGAAAGCAGTCAATAACACAGTTACTTAAAACATTTTAGATAAAAATGGGCATATTCTTTGCTTCCCTAGGATAGATGTTGGAGTTATCAATTCCATGTCAGTTTTCTCCTTTCTCTGTATGATATTTGGTCTGTTTTAATATAGAGATTTCACTCACTTCTAGAAATTTTCCTTTGCTGTTGATTTATATTCATTCCATTTTTCAATGCCATAGGAACTTGAACTTATTGTAATGTTATTTTCTAATACTATCAAGCCTTCAAGGATGCCCACCCCTTTCAGGTTGTTCTGAGGCAAGGCACACTCAAAGTATTCAAGAGCAAAGTGCAATGGCAATGGTGGGTGTAATGTAAAGAAGTTCCAGCCAAAATAAAATTTATATGTGAATAGAGAATATTCACATGTATGCCCAGAGGTAAAAGAAAACACGTGGGAAACACGAGGGAAAACATTTAACAATTGGTGAATATTTGTGAAAAGTATATGGATATTAATTGTTCTATATACAGTAATACCTTGGTTCATAAATGCTTGTGTTCTCAAATAATTTGGTTCACAAGCAGAGGTTTTCAGCAAAATTTTGCTGCTTTTTCCAAACTCAATTCAAGAAACAAATAGGAACACAGCCATCTTCCATGAACCAAGGTATCACTGTATTTAACTTTCTTGTAATTTTTTTATTAAAAAAAAAGAAACAATAAAAACACTAGTACAAAATTTCAAAATAAGATTGTAGGAGATTAGCAATGGTTAGTACATTGCATATTGTTATCTTTAAAGTAGTTGCTCATATTATAAAATATAGACATGAAAAGTTGATGAAACAATATAGGTACAAACCTTTCTTTTCAATGAACTGATAGCAATTAGTATTATAATTGTCTCAACTATTTTGTGTGTGTGTATATATATATATTATATATATATATATTGTTTTTTCCTTTTCCCTTCCTTCTTTTCTCCTTTCCCCAATCCCAGTTGTTCTATCCTTTTGAACAATTCCTTTCCATTTCTCAATATCTATTATATATTTTGGATTTTATTTACTTTTTCAACTTCTTACATTAGGGAGACAATACGATATTTACATGTGCAAGCCTGATTTATTTCATTTATGAGTATGAGTTCAAATTGCATCCATTTCCCATAAATGCTTCAAATTTATCCTTCTTTATAGCCGAGTAGTACTCCATTTCATAAAAATAGCACATCGTTTTTATCTATTCCTCAGTTGATGGGAATTTAGGTCATTTCCAAGATTTAGCTATTACAATTTGTGCAGTTATAAATATGGGGTGCACATATACCACTATGGTATGATGTTTTTAATTCTTCTGGGAAGATACCCAGGAGGAGAATAGCTGGATCGAATAGGACCTCTAATCCTAGTTAATTGAGGAATCTTTACCCTGATTTCCACAGTGGTTGCACCAGTCTACTCTCCCACCAACAGTGGAGAAGGGTTCCTTTTCCCAACAGCCCCTCCAACATTTGTTATTGGCTGATTCTTGATGATAGCCATTCTTTCTGGAGTGAGATGGAATCTCAGTGTTATTTTAATTTGCATCTCTTAAATGACCAGTGATGTTGAACATTTTTTCATGTATTTATTTGGCACTTGAGAAGTTTGTAATCATCTCTGAAGGCGATTTTTGGATTGTGTCTTTGAATTGGGGATCTGATTTTTTTTATTTCAGTTCTTTATATGTTCTAGACATAAGTCCTTTGTTTGAGGGACAACTGGGAAAGGTAAACATGGAGGAAATTGGTGACTAAATCTAAAAGCACATCTCTAATTTCTTTAATCTCTCTCTCTCTGTTTTTTTTTTTTGTTTTTTTTGTTTTTTTTTTTTTTTTTTTTTTTTTTTTTTTTTTTTTTTGGTTTTCTGAGACAGGATCTCAGTATGCAGGTTAGGCTGTTCTTAACTTACTAAATATCCCAGGCTGGCCTTGAAATCTCAGTGATCCTCTTGCCTCAGCCTTCTGAGAACTGGGGTTACAGGCATGTAACACTGTACATGGCTCAGGAAATCTCCTCAAGAGAAGTGATCTCTGAAATTCTAGTAGCAAGATTCAGTGAGATCCCAGTAATTGGAATCTGGAGTTACTCAAATTACAGTATTGTTTAGGAACAAAGGAAATCTAAGCAGTCGAAAATGTAATATTTGAACTAGCTATTCTAAAAGAAAACTCCCAGGATATATCCTGAGGTCAGTTACTTAAAATGTCTGCATCTAGAGTCTTAGAGTGTAAGCAGAGTTCTGAAGGATCCTCCTGAGACACTATCACATCTGTAGTCATGAAGGAAAAATTCAATTTTTTTCCAGCTACTTTACTTTCTATATGTTTCTAAGTATTGAGGAATAAAACTGAGTTTTAAACATTTTAATTGGTGTTTTGTCATAATACTTTAAAAGAAAAATAATAAATCTAGTGTGTGTCTTTTAAATATAGAAGTTGAATTAGTCTCTGGTTCTACTTTATATTACTTGTACTTTTTTGCAAACATCTCCACTTCCTGTAGGTCTATTTCAAGGTGGTGGAGAACTGTGAGTCCTCTCAGCAAACCAGCCCCTCAGTAGAGACTGTGCTGAGACAATTACAAATTAACAAGGTTGGGAAGGTTTAGTTGCATTGGAAATGAGGGAAGGAACTATATTCTTAGACCTGAGTAAAGCACTTTCAATTTTCTGCAATAGTAATTACTATTTAGGAAGGACTAATTTCTCCAATCTTAAATTAAACATTAGGCATTTTTTATTTTTTATTAATAAAACTTCAGTTCTCCTTTTTCATATTTAAATTATTTGGCCTAAGGGGAAATTTGTGTTCTTAAAATATAATCCTTTGAACTTCTTTAATAACTTCATGGAATCATCTTGTCTTTTACCTTGAATTCACACAAGATTGTCCTTATTGTAAGCAATAAATTTTTTTCAAGGTCTCCAGAAATTCCAGTTTGGTACAGAGTAAGGTGATTTGATATCAAAATATAGAGCTTTTATATATTTATCATATGTACTGGTCAATTTACTTAACTTCCCCTGTCTTTAGTTTCTTTACACATAAAAATGATAATAAACATTATATTAAAAGAGTTGAGGTAAGTATTAAGATAATGTATATGAATATTTGTTATAAATTATGAAACAATTGAAGTATAAAAATTAATGTGATTTATTTACTAACTGTGAAGTTGTTTTCAAGGTTATATATTCTGCCAGTACGTCCTGAAGAGTAAGATTTTTCTGCTTAAGAAACACTAAATCTTCTGGAAGACAAAGTAGGTAGAAATCTCAACGACATAGGGGTAGGTAGAGAGTTCATAAACAAAAATCAAACTGCACAGGAAATACTTCCCAGAATCAACACCTGGGATCTCATCTTATTAAAAAGTTTTTGCATGTCAAAAGAAATCTCCAACAGAGTGAAAAGAAAGCCCACAAATTGGGAAACTATCTTGGCCAACTGTCCCTCAGACAAGACTTCTATCTAGAACATATAAAGAATTTTTAAAGATCAGGCCCCCAAAATTTAAAGACCCAGTCCAAAAATGAGCATCTGAGATGAATACACACTTCTCAGATTAAGAAATACAAATGGCAAATAAATATATGAAAAATAATTTCAACATCAATGGTCATTCGAGAGATGTATATTAAAACAACACTGAAATTTCATCTCACTCTAGAAAGAATGGCCAAGATCAAGAACAAATGCTGGAGGGACTGTGAGGAAAAAGGAACTCTTCTCCACTGTTGGTGGGAGTGTAGGCTGGTGCAACCATTGTGGATATCTGTGGAGCTTCCTCAAAAAGCTAGGGATTAGTGATTAGGGATTCCATTTGACCCAGCTATCCCACTTCTGGATATTTTCCCAGAAGAATTGAAAACATCATACCACAGTGATATATGTGCACACATGTTTATAGCAGCACAATTTGTATTAACCAAATCTTGAAAACCACCCAAGTGCCCATCAATCAAGGAATGGATAAAAAAGATGCGGTATTTTTATACAATGGAGTACTATTCAGCTATAAAGAAAGACTGTGTGGAGGCTTTCATAAGTAAATGGATGTGACTTAAGACCATACTCATAAGTGAAATAACTCAAACTCACATGTGTAAATGCCATATTGTCTCCCTAGTGTAAGAAACTGAAAAGAGGAAGAGTAACTGGGGTAGGGGAAAGCAAGAAAGAAGAAATGGAAAAGGAAAAAGGCATAAATTTGTGTATATACACATAAGATAGATAAAAAGACTGTACTACTAATTGCATTAGTTCTTAGAAAAGAACAGCTAATACATATGATTAGATCAATTTTACATGTCTATATCTGGTAATCTAAGCAACCCTTTTGAAGGAAACAATATGCAATATTACAACAATTGTTAAATTCTTTCATCTTCTTTTGTAAACCTCTACTATTGTTTTGGGTTTGTTGTTGCTGTTCTTTTGTATCTTTTGCTTTTTGTTTTTCTTTTCGTTTGTTTTTCTCTCTTAATAAATAAATAAAAAGATTTTTCTGTTTAAACTTGATTCCTTCAGAGGCTGGAAGTACAGTTTTTCAAAGTCTATTGCAATGGCAACAACTTCTTTATTAGGAAATGGAATAATCTAGACTTACAACATAAATACATTAGATTTTTGCATTGGCTTCCTTCTTATTCATTTGACTTATGTTAAGTGTGTGAATGTCTTCCTACTATTTCTTGAACTTTTTTCTTCCTCTTGGAACTGCTATCCCAGAAATTATATGTACTTTTCCCACTTATTTTTTTCCACTCCTATATCCTGGAGGGTGTGTGTGTGTGTGTGCGTGTGTGTGTGTGTGTGTGTGTGTGTGAGCAACTCTTATAAAGATCATGGATTAAAAGTGCAATACCTTAAAGGAAAAAAAACTTTTAATTCTGTATCATTTTTATTCTGGTTTTTAAAAGAAAAAAGAAAAAAAATAATTTTACAGACACAAAGATTCTGCCTTTAGTGTCAGAATTCAAACCTATTGACTATTCCTGGGGTGCAAGTCACTGTACTTCAGGTTTTTGCTACTTTATTTCTTAGTCACTGAAGTTCATTAATAATTTTAAACACAGATGAAAAGGTCATACCTCACAAAAAATTAAAACAGACAAATTTTCTTATAATCTCCCATTTCCTACCTGATAGTAATCAAAGCATTTTCAGTTTACTTATTTCTGTAGTAGTTTGTGTCTTTCCTTTGACAATATTAACAGCTATAGTCCTTTTGTCAACATGAGTGACTAAAACTCAGTTGCTGGAGACAAGGAGAAACATAATTTTTTTCACCAGAGGGAAATCAATCAGTAATCAAACACCTCACTAGTCTCTTTTAGTTGCCCAGGAAGATGCCAGCTACAAAATATTTGCTGCCTGCAATTTAATCCTGTGTAGTAGAAGATCATGCTGTTAATGGGTAATTATGTGCTACTAAAAAGAATTGGTACTTGACGTATATCCTGAGCCTCTGATTTGATGGACTTGGACTTGAGGATTGTCTCTTCTCAAGGGAACCAATGAACATAGAGCCCAAGTGTGGATAAAGCCCCATTGTTTCTCTATTTATTTGCTATGCATCAGGCAGTGGGCAATCTGTCATGCATCTGCTCTGTCCAGGATTTGCCTAATGATCTGGGAGGATCACAAAGTCTAATCTGACACAATGGCTATGTAAATGTCATATGGGTCCCTTGTACATTTGCCTGAGGGCTCCTTGATGGGGCACATTTCAAAAACGATAAAGGTTAAAGCATCCTGTGAAGGATTTATGCCATGCAGTCTACTGGCTATGATTTAGTTTTGTAGCAGACATTTCATTTTAAATTTAGGAATTAATCATTTAGCAGAGCTAGCTTTATTGGGTACTATAGAATATACAAGAAAGAATTGGGATGAGCTTTCTGTACATCATTGATTTTGTGAAATGAAAATAATAAATTCTTATATATTTTCTCTCTTTGATATAATTCTAGTAAAGAGATGATAAATATACATTAATCAAAACTCGCTTTTGCTTTAGAATGGCCTATAAGGTTTATAATAAAATAATGTCACCAATTAATCACTAATATTATCCAGCATTACAAAATTCTAATTCTAGAAATCAGCATTACAAAAATCTAATTCTAGTAAACTTCCTATACTGAATACTTAAATAATTTATGGAGTCTAATTCTGATGGAGCTCCACATACACAGACACAGACACACACACACACACAGAATAATTGTTACCCCAAAATGCAAAGGTATACCTGTTAAGAAATGTTATTTTCACCTGATAAACATGAATAAGAAACCTAAAGAAACATTCAAGATGTGATCATTCATTAAAATTGTTCTTTCATCCCTTAAACCTGTAGTTGTCACACATGCCACATTAAATTTACCTGAACTTCTTTCAAATAATACCAATACCTGAAGCCCAAATCCTTTCTCTCAGGGTACGAAGTTATTTCTGTAATTAGGAAAAAGCATCAAAAAACTCATATTGAAAGATCAGTGGTACAAGCTAATTTAAAGATAAAATGAGCATAAGAGAAAGAATGAAAGGTTGTTAAGAAGTATGTTAAACATAACTTCACAAATGTAGTTACTGGACTGATCACAAATACTCATCACAAAAATTATTTGAAATAAATTATAGTCAATCAAATTCATTAAAATTGAAAATTACTGAAAGATGCTTAAATGTATATGCCTACAAATAATATGAAGTCATTATAGGAATAACAGATTTATTTCTGCAAAAAAACATACTATGCTGTCCACGTCCACCTAATGAAATAGCCAATCACCCCAGTTTGTTTGGGATTTGTGAGAACTGGGACTTTCAGTGGAAAGAAACGGAAAACTCATGACCGTTCAAAACTCTAGGAAAGGAGAGAAGAAAACTGCCAAATGCCATCCTAAAATATCCTCCCACCAATGCAGTAAGTCAAGGTGAATGACCAGCTTGACTGATGGCTTTGATTTACAGTCCTCTAAATTCTTGCTATTTTGGATAGTTTTCATCCACATTTCTTACCTCTCCTCCTTGGTAAAGTGCTCTTTTCATTCTGTCCCTGTGTTTTGTTTGTCATCTACATTTCTAATAATGACTGAGTTGTTTTTCTGAATAGACTTCGAAATAGGTCCCAATATATTTTATAGTCTTCCCTCATTTATCTTTGTCTATTTTATTCAAATTGTTCTTTCATTTCATAGTGTAGCTATTTTTTACATGTAGAATTATTTTCTATTTTCCTTACATTTCTTCTTTAGTTTTTCAATATGGATATGTCTTCATTACGAAATATTGCAGACAAGAAAATAACTAGGGTAACTTTTCACTGACTTACTCTTAGGTACGTTACTTTTTTGTGTCCTACTGTAAGTGCAATGGCAAACAGAAACGCCAAAATGACACCCAGGATTCGGAAGCAGATTTATTTACGCTGACCGACACTGATCAAGACCATTGCCAAAATATCAGGCCCCAAAGTCTCAGGGAGAGAGGTTTTATGGAAATGCAAAGGAGAAGTATAGAAGTGGAGTACTTGGCTGTCTTCAATTGTTTTTTACATCATAGTGACCAGTTAAGCATCACAGTGACCTGCTGTTTGTAAGAGACAAAGCAACCAGAACTGCAACAGGAACTATTACCTGGGCAACTAAGAAACTGAAGTACACTGGCTGTGGGGAGGGCATTTTCTGTTACCTAAGGACCATTTCTCTATGAATAATGTATTCTTCTTGGTAAGAAAATGCAATTGTACCTTAAATACAATGGTAATGTTGACATATCTTGTAAAATCTAATAATACTTCTAATTTCTCATGTTTCTTTTCATTTAAGGGTTTTGCCACCTCTTTTTAAAATGTCCTTATACATCTTGTCTGATAATACTCATCATATTTTGTTTAAAAATTTATAATAAATGAAAAGCATCTATATTCCACTTAGACTAATCTGACCTTCATTATTTACAGGTTATGAATCAGTAACTTTCACCTACATTTTCCCCAGAAGATCCCTCACTGGTTCATCAGGTAAAATCTCCATGTTTCACTCAATAGGACACTGGTTTCCTCCTTCACTTCTCTGATTTAGGAAAGCAGAAATCCATACTCTATTTTCTCTGTTTTGAGGACTCCCATTAGACCCCCACTTAGGCTTAATTTTTGTGATAGTCAGCTTCCCACCACTGTGACAAAATACTGAAAGAAAAAAAAAAGCAATTTAAAAGGGGAGGAGTTTATTTTGGCTTATGGATTCAGAGATTTTTCCATCCATGGTTATTTCGTTCCTTTGCTTCTGAGCTTCTGGTGAGGCACAATTTCATAACAAGGAGCGTGTGGTGAAAGAAAGCAGCTCCGTTCATGGAGGACAGTGAAAGGGAGGGGGCTGTGGAGAAGACATAGTCTCTAAATTCTAAATTCATTCCCTGCCATGACCCACTCCCTTCAATTAAATTAGTTCTGCCTTCTAACTTTCTATCTCCTCCCAGTAATGCTCTCAAATTGTGAATCTATCAGTGAATTAATCCACTGGTGAATTCATCTGTAGAGCCCTTGTGATCCAATCACCTTCCAAAGGCTCCACCTCTGAGCATTTAACTTTTAGGGAGACATTTTTGCCTAAACCATACTTACTTTCTTTTTATGTTTAGCAGGTCTCCATTGTAATAAAGCAGGTTGGAGAAGGAAATTATGATCTCCACATGTATTTGAGGATGATAATTCACTCAGAAACACAGAAAGGGATAAATCATAACACTGCATTAAAAATGTAGTCTCTTTATTCCATGACCATTTTTTATATAAAGTTATAACAATGACAAGGAATGTATTTGCTACCTATGTAGCCTATGTAAAATCTGGCCCAATACATATCATCAATTCATATTAATATCAATGTATTCTACACATTGACTTTTTGTCAAACAAAAGTTTGAGGAAATTATTCTCCTGCTGGAAGATCTCAGTTGGACTTCAACTATTTATTTCTATTCATTTCTGAAAGGATTTATACAAAAAGATTTCTTTCTTTTTAAAAAATTCACCCACAACCAGGCTGAACAAGAGAAGGAATGGATTATATTGAGTTTTCAGCAGTGTTTGTAATTTTAACTAAATGATAAATGTTAATTATTATTTAAAATACAATTAAAAGGTTAAGGCTCTTAATTCCTGTTTTGCACAGCAGTCTACCCAGTAATACAAATTTAATTTATAATAATTATTTCTGTAATACATAAATTATATGGTATAGTATAAGTGACAATAGTACATGTTACAAAATGGGCTGACATCTTAACAAAAAAATCCTAATGCATGGTTATTATTCTGGAGTAAAACAGTATTGTGAAGTAGCTACACTTGCAATTTGCTTAGAAAATGAATAGTAATGCATTGATGTCTGAAAATTTGCAAGCAATGAACCAAAAAAATTATATAAATGACTATCCATAGGTATTTATGTTATTTGCAGGTAGAAATGAGGGGGGTGGTCTGATAAAGTGGAAAAAGGCAGTGCTAATAAGTACATTTGTGTGTACCAAGTCATCACATCATTTAACAAAAGGAGGATTGAAATGCAATTACTTTCTATTTATTATTTTGCTGATTTGTTTTCTAATAAAATGTTGCTCAATGCTAATGTTGAATTAACTACATAACGATGCTTCTGAAGATTAGATTAAATCATAGAATCCGATGACTGAAGTATTACTTGAGAAATGATCCAGTTACTCCCAAGTATCTCAGTAGCAAAATCCCTTTTAAGTCGTTGCATAAAGATGGCTCTTCATTGTGTATATGGCTAACCTTCTACCTACCATTTAAACGCCTTCCTGTCAAAATTTTGACTTTCAGCAAGGCTGCAAAGATGCCAGATTAAGTCTTCAACCTTCCAGCCAAGTTTGTAATTAAGATTAGCCTATAATACCATTCTAGTAAAAAAGAATTATAAGAAGAGCAGAAATTTCCTATATTGTGGAAAAGCATTTTCTTTCCTGATACAAGGACTAACAGCTGCCCCCTCCACTGTAATACAGTGTTGCTGGAGTGGAGGACATTACCACAGCCATCTTTGTTGCCTCATGAGAAAGGTCAAAAGACTTATCAAAACCATTGACCATCACCTCTGTGAGCCCTTAAACAATATCTAAACGCTCCCAAATAGTTTGTTGCACTAAGACAAAGCAAAAACAACCTATTATTTAAAAATTATTATGATCTGGTTTGCCATTCTTTCCATCTAACATATATTCAGCTTTAAAGCTATCATTCAATATTCCAAATGTGATACAGTTATAAAATGTCACTAAAAGTATATTATTAGCAGAGTTCTTCCAACCGAATCACCATAAACATCACACTTTCCAAACTAAAATTACTGTTGTCATTTGAAAGCCTTCTCTTCTTTACTTACCATTTCTATTATAAGAACTAGCATCCATCCTTTGTGCCACTGAAGTTACAAGTTGAAAAGCATAACTGCAACCTCGCACCTTAGAGACTCAAGTACACTTTTTACAATAGCTCATTTAATCTTCTTAACAACCTAACAAATCAAGTATCAATATTATTTAGTGTAAAACCAAACCAAACTATGGAGGTGATAAATATCTTTCCAACTTTGTACAGCTATTTAGTATCAGATCTGTAAATGAAGTCGTCTGAGAACAGAATCTACATTCTATAAATCCTCACTTCTCTTTCACTCACCCTTCATGTTCAATAGTTTGCCACACTTTGATTGCTGATCATTCTATTGCAGTTCCTTCCACCTCTGCCTGCTTTTTGTGTTTCCCGTTAGCATGACTGTTTCTTCTTTTACTAGGAATGTAAGTGGATCATAAAATACCAACCCTCCCATGCCACCTCCACACCAGACTATTTCCTGAAATGCAAATCAAATCCCATTACCTTCTTTCTCAACTCTTCCAAAGATTAATTTATAGTTAACAGCCATTCTTACTTTGTAAATGAAAAACAAGATATTAGACTAGTCTGTCTGTTAAATATCAGATCAGAGATCTAATAACTTTTAATGATTAAACTTTTCAATTATATATTTAAAAAATAGAATGACAGTAATTCTTTTCTACAGAGCCTAACTAATGTGAGATGGAATCCTCTTGCACAGACCAATGAATGGAGGCAAAGTGCAAGACGCAGAGAGCAGGCTTATTATATTTCATCTGCACAGTGTTTTGAAAAAGAAACTAAGCTTGAAAATCTAGAAATAGTGGCCTTATATTCCTTCAAGACAACCTTTGCATTTATATTCATCTTACTCTACTCATTCTTCTACAGGCCAGGACTCATGGACATTTGAATTTGGGCCCTTTGATCATTGATATTAAAATGTTGTTATTATTGTAACTGCAGTCTCATAGTAGCCCAGTCATGGTCATTTTTACTTCAGGATGATAATATATTTATCATTTCAGGTGACAGAGCAAAGCAAACATGCTTACAATTAAGGATCTAGGTAAGGAGGTCAGCTGTATCAAGTGTGGTAGGAAGAAATTTTGAGTTCAGAGTGACTATTCACAAGCTATGTAAATTAGAGTATTAATAACGACTGAATCATATGACTGTTAAAAAATTTAAACATAAAACAATACGAAAGCCTCTATTGATATTTTGCAATCTATTAGGTACTAAATTGGGCTGAACAACTTTTTCAAGTGATAGGTATAAGCCCTGCTTCAGTTATAGAACTCCTTGAAAGTTATAAAACCTCTACTTAATGGAAATAAGAGTATTTCTTTATAAATACAGACTTTTTGAAAAATTCTAAATTCTCAACTCACTCAGAGACTTTTGTATAATAGAAAATACAGTTCATTGTATGTATGAATTCATAATAATCAAGTAGCATTTAATTGCTGTAGGAGAAATGAATATATGCAGCAAGAAAATTAAGGGTAGCTTTGTAGCTTGCTTACACAAGTGCTTTAAATATTATACATAAATGTGTGTTTATAAATACACATATATATGGAAAATAATAAAATAAGATAGTGTGAATTTAAGTATGTATAAAGATACTCTAGACTCCACAAAAAATTCTGTGGTTAATTAATCTCATTACTATGTTTCTCAAGAACCATGGTGTTGTGCTCTCACTGTTTTACAAAACCAAATCTTCTCCCATATATAATTGCGATCTAATTCTTCAACAAATTAATGACTGTATATTAGCATAAATATCATAATTAGTTTATTAATAAATCTTAGAACAAATTATATAAGTAAACAAAATTGATTTTGTAAATAAGATCTTACATAGTGCCATAGAGCAAATATTTCTGTTTGTGTGCTTTCACAACGCAAAAAGTTGTGAAAGTTCATTAACAAATCACAAATAGATTCCAGTCTACTCAGGACTTCAAAATCAATTCACTCCACCCCAGACCAATACATCTGTCTCTTTATTAAAACAAAAGGATTCATAAGAGCTATAAAAATACATTCAAAAGTAAAGAGATTATTTATCTGGGAAAACAAAAGGGAAAGGAAACTAATGCTTGTTGAGTTTCTATTGGATCCAGAGTCATGTACTAATTCATTAGTTTTCATAATATATTTGTGAAGTAGGTATTATAACTATTCAGTACATGAGGAATTGTGATTATAGGTACTCAGCAGCAATATCCTCAGAAACAAACCAGTTGCAAAGGAAAAGAGTAATCTGAGATTAATTGCAAAAGAATTATATGTGATATTATTGATGGGTTTTTAAAAGGCACCAGTTGTCCATATAGGTACAACAATTTAGAAATTTTAGTAGTTACATAATTTTGTGGCCATAGATTTTAAGTCTAGCTAGAGTTATAAGAGTGAACGGATAAGATGTGTCATAAAACTAAAATATCTCAGCAATTCACCACAGCATGTTTTTTAATATGCCATAGTGGTAGCTTCACAATACTCTTTAGGAGCCAAGTATAAAGTGATCCATGTGGCTCAAACTCTAATCACAATATTTCAGAAAGAAAAAATTTCTGGCCTACTTGATTTCTAGAATTGAGAAAATATATTGGGCTATAAAACTGCCTTTGAAATCTCAGAAAGAAAAAATACTCATTGGGAGCCAAATCAGATAAGCGGCCTGGTTTTACACTCGGTCGAGCGATACCAGTTGCTTTGACAATTTGCTGAATCTTAACATATTTGCTAACTTAAGTCCACATATTTTTTCCTCCTCTACTTTTCTTTTCCTCTGCCACTTTGTCCTCCTCTGCTTTGTGCTTGATTATCATAAAATGAGCATACCGCAGAGTTTTGCTATTTCTTAAAAATGTAAATGCAGAAAATAAAATCTGTTGAATGTCAGACTTAGGCTGTTTTCAAACATTTACAAAATACTAGGCTCATTTTCATGTGAAGCCATGGAAATTGAAGGCATTAGACGGCAAAATGAAATGTCCTCCCAGGCTATTCCTGCATGGAGGACCACTGACAAATTTTATGGCCTTGGATCTAGAAATAAACACCATTCGGTGAGTGTTTGTACAGTCAGGTCATTAAGTGCAATGATTTGTATTTCCTCAAGAGATCCCTTAAACTACAGTGGCTTGTGTTTGCAGCAGCTTGGCAGGAGTTGTATTTTGTTTTAATCCTGCAGTTCACTGGCCAATAAAGTGTGTGCAGGGTACAATACTTCTCCAGTAAGCATGATAGAGTAGAGGTGTG
>RJWT010031781.1:0-14296 GCA_004365215.1 Cuniculus paca | reverse complement strand
AGTCATGTGACCTCAGTTTAACCAACCAAATTGGTATGCATGAAACTCTGCATCAGAAGAACATAACACAAGCAAGCAGCTACTGAGCAGACCACATTTTTCTGCTGCAAGGGGCAGTGGAGCTGTTTTCTTTTCTCTGGAATCAGTGGGTGAAGTTCTCATGTCCAGAGTCAGCAGAGAGAACAGCAGTGTCCTTGCCCAGCAGGGGAATAAGCAAAGGCATCGTTAGAAAAGCTCTCCCACCTGTGACTCTGTATTGTTCCTTCCTCACAGCCTCCAATGCCCCAGTCCTTACAAGATTCTGTATCGAATGCCCTTTAGTAAATTGCTTTTCTGCTTAACCTAACTAGAATAGATTTTTTATTTGAAGCTAAGAGGGTGTTCGAGACAAAGTACCCTTCACTCTTCTCCCTGAGAAAATGGATCCATTGAATTACCAAACTTGATGCCATCGAAACATTTAACTGATCACTCTTGCTCAGGAAGCAGCCTAGCGATTGTCATTCGAATCTGTGGGAAGGGAATGAACTAAAAATGCTGGTGTGTTCTAGGTGTTGAAACTCTATGCTTCTCATTTTTAATTCATAAGCTACAATTCTGATTTGTGCGCAGATGTGTTGGAAGTTTGCTTTATTATGCATTTGTCCTAAGAGATGGATATATTTACTCTGTGAGGATAAAATTATGTTGCTGAACTTGAAAGCTGTGATCATAAACTGAGCTTCATTGCATGTTTAAAAATTGATCCCTTGTAAAGACACAGTTATGTATATTTCTGAGTGATACTTCAATATTGCCATGAAATTTTCCTTTTAATATTGACTGCTATGAATGTGGCACCAAGAAAATTTTGGACATATTGGGTATATTAATAATATACACCTTCTAAAAGAGACAAACCAGTTCACCTTTAACAAAAATTTTTTTCTACATAATCCCTTAAAATTTCAATTTGATTCAAGCAATTGCTCTCTCTTCATGAACTCATCCAACTTAAACGAAAATGGAAAGAATTGGCTTTTTGGAGTCAAATGCAGGTTTATAGACCTGCATGAAAAGTGGAGAAGAGGGATAATAGACATAAAAAGGCAACTTTGGACACAGACTAGATAATTTCACTTAGGTTAAAAAAAACAGGTCTTCCTCCTGCAGAAATCTTTGTACAGGAACGATTCCCCTTTAGTATTTTAAAAGTCCTCTTGAATGCTATGTTGAATCAGAGTTACATTTTCTCTTTTGGTCCATACTTTAGAATTTCTGCTGAATTCTTTCAATAATTGAATCAACCTAAAAATTCGCCTTGGTGACCCACTAAATAAGAAGCTGTTTGCTGAGAAATAGTGATTTAGATTTGATTGTCATGAGTTAGTCTCAAAATGCTATTCTCTGAAAAGCATAAAATGCAAGTGGTAAAGTATACTTCAGGGAATTAACAGTAAACTTGAAAATGGCATTAGAGAGGGTAGAAAGTTTCACAATTTAGAAAAAGCTCAAGGAGTCGCTTAGGAACTTTGGAAGTAACTTTTAACTGTCAGAGAGTGAGTGAGATCTTTATAGCAAAATAATCATTGAAGGCAGGGAATATCAATCAGTTGACCATAATTTAAATCTGATAAAGCAGTGTGTGGAATGATTTTGGAACATATGAATGTATAGATGTGAATAACATAGTGATCACATTTTTACGCCAATTTGACAATATCTGCTAAAACTAAATGTATGCCTATTCTATTATCTAGTCATGTATCTACTCCTTGATATGTGCCCCAGAGAAATGAAGGTATAACTACAAAAATACATGTGTAATACTGTCAATAGCAGCTTTATTTATAATAGCCCCAACTGGAAACAACTAAAAACTCCATCAGTAGGAATGAATAAATAAATTGTAGAACATTCATATAATGGAACATAGACAGGGAAGAACAATAAGAAGAGGAGTTACTGGTACACATAAAGATATGGATAAATTTCACAGGTAGGAGAGAGAAGACAGAAACAGTGCAAACTGTATGGCTATACTTTTATGAAATTCAAGAATCTGCAAACTCAGATTAGTTCAAGAATCTGCAAACTACAGATTAAGAAGTCATGAAAGTGATTTTTCTCTGAGTGAAGTATTGACTGGAAAAGTCTAGGTAGCAACTTTCTGGATTTTGGGAATATTTTCTATTTTGACAGGATAGTGGTTGCACAGGAATACCTGCACAAAAATGATTCTGAACTCTACAATTACTGTACTTCTGTGGCATACCTCAATAAAATGATATCTTAAAACTCATAAGGTCAGTCTTCAGAGGAGAAATAATACTTGATTGCATCATTTTCTTCCCTTCTGATTCAGATACTTTCAGGTTGGTGAGGAAATAATTATATTATCAGCTAAACACTACTGAACAGAGTCAAAGGCCAGTTGACTCTCTAACCATTGCTCAGTTGATGGTGGTTCCTAGCCATGGTTGGAAAAAATCCTTTGTAACCACTGTATTTCCTAATCCTTAAAACTAATGTTGCTTAAAGCCTTTTCATATATATCATCCACCCTTGCCTTAATGGTATAGACTTTTTCTAGGAGGCCTTTTTCCGTTAGTTGGACGATCATCCTAGTTTCATAAGGACATCACTCAGGCACAAATGAGTGACTTGTGCCCATTCAAACGTATTCTTATTTCTACACAGAATGGTGGCGCACTGAGGTGACAAAATTTAAGACTATTCGCATTTGCATAAAAAACTACACGTTTCATCTGAAACATAAAGAAAAAAAAAGAAAAAAAGAAAACACAAACACTGAAAACCAAAATGAAACAGAAAAAATAGTCAAACAAAGACAAAGAAAAACACATTTCCAAAGTAAACAAAAACAAAGCAGTAGTATAGCACCTGGAAAGTTCTAATCAACCTCAATAGGTCTTAACTAATAAAACATCACCGTCACTTGCTTAACATACATGTCTAATTCACAGTTAAGTCTGAACTGAGGGATTTTCATTTACCAATTTAGCCTAGTAACATAGGTGAAAACATAAAGGTAACACTTTAGCACCATATTTTAAGATACAAAAGCCCTTTGTAGGGGCTGGGAGTATAGTTTAGCAGTATAGCGCCTGCCTGGCAAGCATGAGGTCTTGAGTTGAATTCCTAGTACCAAAAAAAAAAAAAAAAAAAAAGAAGGAGCCCTTTGTGGTGGTGACATCAAGCAGGATCCTATCATCCATTACCCTGGGATAATTTCTGCAAGAAATAATTAAACTTTCACTTGACCCTCAGAAATGTGAAATCTGAAATCAGTAACCAGAATGCGATTCCAAATGGCCATAGATTTTTTTTTTCAGCACTGGGGATTGAACTCATGACCTTGCGCTTGCCAGGCAGATGCTTAGCCCGCTGAGCTAGACCCCCGGTAATGGCCATAGATTTATGTCCAGTTCTGAATGAAATGAGACTGCCTATGGACCATGCTCCACTCGTTACTATCCTTGTGATTTTGGAAAAATAACACGATTTCTGTGGGTTTGAATTTCTATATCAATTTTTAAAAGGGAGAAAACCAGTTATTACCTAAATGCTCCAACAGATTGAACACATACCCTTTTAATTTCTTGAATATACATAAAGAAATAAAAACAAAAGCTCACAAAGATGAAGAAAATGGGGGTACAGTAGAAAAGCTGTCAGCAGAGACATGGAGACTGAGAAATTGATTAATGAGTGGGCTCTGATTTAGCAGAGTGGAGGAGGCAGGAATGGAAATGAACATGGACAGGGCACTAATAGGGTGCAGACACATTCTCACTGGATTGGCATTGGTGTTGTCAGCTCCTTACGATGGAGGTGAGTGATGGAGCTGAAAATAAAACCAGCTTGGAGCTGTACAGGAGCAGTCGAATCCTTCCAATCTCATCATGTGCACCATTCGGTCAGTTAGCTGTTCCTCTCCCCACCCCCCCAGGCAGAGATGGGTGGCCCATCCTCTGGAGAAATTTAACCAGAAAAGCTGCAAGCTTGAAACACTAAGGGCAGCAGTGCAGTGCTAGAACCAAGAGATTAGATCCAACCTACAAAATTGGTGCTGAAGTATTTATTCCACCCTCTACTCCCCACCTCATTTCTAAGTCCTGGCCACTAAACTTAAAGACCAGTTTTTCCTGCTGGGACAAAGACAAAAAGCCAATAAATATGGCCATTTGAGTAAAATTCCTTCTAAAGAAAGTTTCAATGCCTCATTCTTAAACAAGAATGAAACGCCAAGTATACAGGACAGATGAAGTATATATTCCAACAGCAAGCAGAATAAAACAACCATGAGGATGATGATGACAATGAAACTAATGGAAAAAGAAGAGTCTCCCCCACCCCCAAAATTAAAATAATTTCAAAACCAAAGAAAAAAATATTTTGTTTATAAGAATTAAGAAGAGGATACTATTTAAAAAGTTGTAAAAACAAGAAAGAGTTCTTAGAAAATTGTAACTATATATGGTTTCTATCTGGATGTCCTCCCAAAAGTTGGGCTCATAGATGCAGCTTCTGGAAGGTAATCGGATTATGGGGGTTATAGCTGATTTGCTGTTTGGAGAGGATCTGGTCAGAAGAGGCAAGTCATGGGGGCATGGCTTAGGAAGGGGTCATCTCCCTCCTTAGTTCCACCCTTCACCCTCTTCCTCCCCACAGCCTTGTGGTGGGCAGCTTTGCTCTGCCCAGGCCCTCTTGCCATGTTGGCTCTGCTTAGGGCCACCGAACCATGCAAAGACCAAAACTTCTAACGTGAGCCAAAGTAAACCTTTCCTCCTGTAAGTTATGGGTATCTGGTATTGCATCTTAGCAGCATAAAAGTGATATATATATATATATATATATATACATTTAAAAGATTACTAGAAGGTTAATGGATTAATAGATTATTAATAAAAATTAACTAATAGAAGAGTAGAATGCAAGAGTCAATCACATTTCCCTGAAAGTAGAGTTAAAATACAAAGAAATGAAAAGCAAGAGAGGGGAAAAAAATTGGAGGAGCAAACAAGGCAGCACAATATCTAATTAGGTGAAATTTCAAAAATAAATCATAATTAAAATAATAGTGGTGCCTGGGAGTGGTTATCAAAGTCAAAACGCAGGTTATATTTTCATATTGAATGGGCCCATGCGTGTCTAGTACAGTGAATAAGACAGGATTTCAGCTTCATGCAGTTTCTGCACAGCTGAGAAGAAGGAGGGCAAAATGATCTAACACAATGTTTTGTGTATAAGATGAACACTGGACTCTGAAAATGCATTGCAAGCTAGAAGATACAATGATTTCAAGGATGTCCATATGCTGAGGGGAAATTGTTTCTGACTTAGAAAGTTCTACCCATACAAACTAATGTAAATGCAGAATACATTCATTTTCATATAGGCAAGGTCTCAGAATTTTATTATTCATATATCCTTTCTTATCAAGGTAACAATGATTTGTTAATAAATAGAATACATAAAAAGGAAGGCACATACATAAAACAAAGGAATCGACATGGGAGAAAGAAAAAGATGAATGACTACAGCAAATAAATCGTACAGACAGCAATTTATCAGGGAAACAGTGCAACCAGCTCAAACAGCCTGCAGTCCTGTCCAACCTGTGGCTTGCAGGCTCAACACATGTATGTTGTAAGAAAAAATATTTTAAAATAGGTTTTGTTACTTATATACTTTAACTATGTTATATACTTTTTATGTAGCCCAAGACAATTGCTCTTCACTCAGTATGACCCAGACAGGCCAGTCATGTCAAGTTCACAGGTCACAGGACCTCCCTGTGATGGGTATACATTGGACCAGGAGGACTAAGTCTCTGTAACAAAATGGCAGACATGTTGTATTCCCTGATGTGCATGACTGCTCTGAGTGATGATTTTTATAGTTCTGTACAAAATTTGAAAAAGAATTAGTGATAGCAACACAGAACCTAAATAAAAGGAATGAGGACAGGAAGGAAGAGAAAGGGAGAGAGAGACAGAGAGAGATACAGAGAGAGAGAGAGAGAGGAGGTAGGTATAATCACTAACTTACAGAAAGATAAAATACAAGTGGTATAGCCATTGTATATTATGTGGCTCAGCTGTGGAAAATATATATAATAATCACTGTAAACACTGACTATTGAGAAGGTGGGGAACAGATGTGGGTGTGCATGTTGGAATGATTGGCAGGTTGTGTTTTGCAAACATGATCCCATCCATGCTTTCTACTCACATGCTTCTCTGCTACGTGACCTTGTCAATCTGTCATCAAGAGAATGAGAGTCCTTTGCCCTTCTGTTGAACCTGGACTACACTTATGGCCTAATTGTTACTGACAAAATGCAGTGGAAGTGACATTAAGTGACTCCCAAGGCTGGGTCAGAAAAAGCCATGCAATTTATGTCTGGTTCTCTTTGAATTCTTGCTTTTTGAGATTCCTCTGCTGTGCACAAAGTCTGCTTATGCTGAGAGACCACGTAGAGACCACATGGGGCTGCACTGGCCTCAGCTACTCCAGTCCTCTGCAACCCGAGTCACACAGCCCAGGTATCAGATTTGTGAGTGTGGAAATCTTCAAGGAGGCTACAACTCAGGTTCTGTGTGACTGTCACCCTGTCACCGCATGAGAACCCAGCTCAAATAACTAGCCACACCCAGATGATCCCAGTCAAGCCACAGAGCTGTGGGAAATAACTGATTGTTATAATTGATTGTTGTCTGGGGGTATATTTTTATTAAGCAATAGGAAAACTAAAAAAGTGCTAAATCCTTTATTTCTCATAGTTGGAAGTAAAAAAATCAATTTATAAAGTACACAAGAAATAGATGTCATAATAGCTTCTGGAAAACTGGAGTTTTTAAATGTAAAAATATGAGAAAAAACAAGCCTCGGACCAAAAAAAAGTAGTAAATACTTCTAAAGAATTAAGATTTGTAAGGTAAGGTCAGTCACTGACTGAATCTGGGGCCTTCATGCTGAGCTACATTCTTAGCACTTGCTATTTTTTATTTTGAGACAGGGTCATATTAAGTGCTAAGTTGTCCAGATTGGGCTTCAACTTGTGATCCTCTCTGTCTGAGTCTCCCAGAGTGCTGAGGTTACAGGTATGTGCTGCCATACCCACCTAGGTTCCACTGTTTTTATCTATAAGTCTTTGGAGTCATTCAACCCTTAAAGATAAATACTTGTGCTTAGGGTTGGAGATATAGCTCAGTGGCATAAGTACTTGCCTGGCAAGTGCAAGGTCCTGAGTTCGATTCCCAGTCCAAAAAAAAAAAAGATACTTGTGTTTATATTAATTAAAATTAAAATTAAATTAAAAACAACAAAAATGAAACTGTCTACCCTGTCAGAGAACCAGACTTTGTGAGTGCAAGATTTGCTAGAGTTACTAAGCATGACCATAAATTGCACACTCTAAAATATCATCGGTATGCCACAGTTTACCTATTCTTATTTTTCAATTTCCCATCCTGAACTTTAAATGTTATTATTCAAGAAAAATTCTAGAAGAACTCAGTTTAACTTATGGTAAAAATATTGTGTCTAATACCTCTTTTATATGAGTGCACAAGCCCGAACCTAATTTGGGCCTCAGTTTCTGTACTTACTAGCAAAGAAGTAATCAGGAGTGAAGTTTTACACCAATGTTACTTCCAAAATGTTCCATTATTTAGTGACTCTTGAACTCTACCCTAAAAAGCTCATATTACCAATTTGTTTGCTAGATGTAAAAACATCACAGGTAACAGGTCCCAAAATTTTGCTCCCAAGATCCCTTTGTACTCTTTAAAGGCTTGAAAATCTCAGACAGCTTTTGTTTACCTCAGTTATAGCTTTTGATATTTAAAATAAAAATTATAAATAAAAAGATGAAAAGATTTTAAATCAACTAGAATAAAAATTGGAACAAAAATTGAGAAATTTTAAATATTCAACTTATTTAAAAGTAATGGTGAACTAATTACATGTTAACATACTTTGTGTAGAATTATTGTTTAATTTTTCTAATTAAGAAAATTTCATGAGAAGAATGGGGTCGTTTACATATTTGCAGTTACTGTCTGGCTTAATGGCGAAGTCTGTGCTCATGTGCTTCTACGTTCAATCCATTGCAATATCGTGCATTAGGTCTTCTGGAAAGCGCTACTAAGCACTTGTGACAGAATGAGAAAGAAGGCAAATTATGTTGATTCCCATAAAATGTTTAATTTCACAGATCCCAGGAAAGAGTCCTGAGGACTCCGATGTATATGATGTTAGAAATCCTGGCCCATAACATCAGAATGCAGTGACTTTGAGCAACTTATAGAATTAACCTTTAAAAAGTCAATTGATCATCTGAGAGTGAGTGGATAATGGATCAGAGATGAACTGTTTTCCTTTGTATAAAAATGATGAGGAGGGCAACCCACTCGGGACCCCTTCTGTCTCTCTCTTGGACATAAGCTTTCTTTGTCTCAATAAATATATCCTGCTCATAAAAAAAAATAAAAAATAAAAATAAAAATGATGAGGAAGAGCAGGGTGTATCATTGACCTCATAGATGCAGCATGTGATAGGGAACAACTTTGCCTCTCCAGTCTAAATCCTGCTTCCATTCTCCACTGCTTGAGGCAACTTGAGCAAGTCAGTGTTCTGCGTTTCCAGGGTTTTATCAGGGTTAGGAAATGTAGAATATTGACTGGTGTATGCATTTGTATAATAATGTGAACTTCTTCCAGAAAAAAAAAATAAATAAAATCCTCACCAAGGGTGAAGGGGCTGTGTTTTCTCCAAGCTTTAGCCTCACTGGTCACATGACCTTGGGCATTCAGTCAACCACGTGACTTACACTTTTTTTGAGCATCTTTTCTGTACAGAGCTGCTGTGAATCACAATGGAGATGCTATTTGTGAAAACATTTTGGAAAAGTTAAGTGCTATGCTGCTCCGCACAAATAAAAAATTACATTTACTCATATTCTCACCTGTGGGATGATCTGCTCCATCCAAATGATGATGATTTTTGAGAACGTTAAGCATCCTGGTTCTTCTGAATTTTCTCAGCTTTGGGTATCAGAAATGTGACTGCTGGAACATTCCTTTCTCTGCCTCTCGGCATTTTGAATTTTGTGTTCTGAGGAGTCCTCCTTTCCAAAGTGACCTTGTTAGCCAGCTTTTTGGTACATGATTTGTTTTTCACATCATGCAACATTTGCTGAGTTTATTAATCCCCTGGGGCTTCCCAGGACAGAAAGGGGAAAGAGACAAAAAGTTCTGGAAATATCATTATGATTACAGTTGTTCTCTAAAGCAGAAGGTGGTTTTATCTTAGATTCAAATCTTTGCTGGGAGAAGGAAGGAGCGCAAAGAGCAGGGGACCCTGTGCCAGCCACTGAGCACTTTGGTCAGGGGGGTTCCAGTGTGTTGCAAGGATGAGAGGCCTGGGGAAGACTGGTTCATTGCATCAGCTTAGAGCTGAGGGAGATGGAGCAGATGCAGCAACCAAGCCTTCGATGTGGTAGAGCTAATGGTAGGCCCTCAAGCAGGCCTATCAATGGATTTAGTTTGCTCAAACTGTAGCCAGGTGTTTAGACTCTATAATAACTAAATACAGCCATGAACTTTTCAAATAACAAGGTCTACATGTTGTTTCTCTATGCCTCAGCTCCCATCATGGAACCAAGAGGTAGTTTCCAGATTCAGCTGTACAGTTTCACTTTTTTTCCTTTGCACATATTGGGGGGGGGGTGCTCTAATACCCTTCCTTAGGTCTAGAAAACTCATTTTTCCTTCAAGACTCAGGCTAGCCACTAGCTACTCTGGGGCATTCTAAGAAAATGTAGGTACTCCGTATTGGTCTATTTATAACATTTCAGATCAAAGCTCCTTGGGCATTAATTCATAAATGTTGGATTGTTATGATCATGTGTTCCCTGGATATGGAGATTTTTATGGGTCAGGATTATTCCTGAAATGTATGTATCACCTCTGAAAGACTGAGATGTTCCATAGTTCATACTGGAATATCAACCAATGTTTGTAGAATGAATGTATAAATACACAGAACTGCATATTCTTTAGGACAAAATACTGAACTAATATATTAGTCACTTTCCTGTTGCTGGAACAAAACACACAAAACACCCAACTCCTCCATCTTCAAGGAGGAAAGATTTATTTTGGTTCATCACCTCAATGGATTGAGTCCGTGGTCAGTCACCTCAAAGGCAGAAATGGCATGGAAGGGATGGCAGAGGAAAGCCGCTCACATTACAATGGCCAGGAAGTAGAGAGAGAAGGGAGGAGCCATGATGAGGATACAACCTATCGTCAGGTCCCTAGTGACCTATCCCTTGAAGCTAGGGTTCACCTCCAAATATGAGACCTACCTTAACAACTACCATGTGACGCTACCTTCCTTGGATCTTAATCAGGATGAAGATGGAACACGGGCAAGGGGAATGGTGGTAATGTGGAAGCTGTAGTAGTGAGTGTGAAATTCAACTTCTTCCTAAACTGTTGCATAGGAGTGAAAGCCAGAGGGCGGTAGGACGAAGGCTAGTCGGAGAATATTGCCATTTGGAAGCCCCTGTCCACCCAGCACCATTTGAAGTGTTATAAACATGCTGATTTCACTCAAATTCCAAGGGATTAGATGGTGCTATGGATGGAGCTTGAGCTGTGGGCATCATATAGAGGAACTGTTTTCTACCACTAAATGAAAGCCTAATTTTGGACAAATTATATAACTACATCTAATCTCACTTTTCTATTTTTAAAACAGGTCTAAACATTCTGAAGTCAGTGAAGAGTTTTAAAAAATTCAGGGGATGGATTTTGTAGTTTTCTTTGTTTAAATTTTGGTTTAATCACAGAAGTCCTAGGACAGTCTGTTTTCCTCTAAGTGAGGACAAAAATAGGAGCTAGATGGATGTAAACATTGTCTGAGCGAAAGCACATAAAATGCTTTCCATAATGCCTGATGTAAGAGCTTAACAAATGTAAGCTAATATTTCTATGAGAGATTTGCTATGTAAAGCACCCAGAACACACCAGAAACTCATCCCTCGTTATTTCCCTGCCCCTTCTATATGTTGGAGTGGTACCATCAAATAGGCTGGGCCATATTACAGAGCGGCCAATTATTTTATAAATGTTGAGGAAATTTATTGTATGGAAATGTAACCCTCCTCCCTGTTCTGCTATACCATTTCCTTCCTTCCTTTCTTCTTCCTGACTTCCTACCTTCTTGCCTACCAGTCTCCTTGCTTCCTTCCTTCCTTCCTTCCTTCCTCCCTAATAAAGGGAATATAAATCTATATAGGTTTCTGCTCTCTTGGAACATATGCTTGGCTTTGTACAACCCAGGCATCTTGCTCTTTTATTGGTGGATTTCTTGTACATCCTTAGGGTAAAAAAGCCAAGGCTAAGAATCATTTCCTCTTTGTTAAATTATTGTGCATTTTCTCCCAAGAAAACAAATTGAAGTTCTGTGCTGAGGAGGGTCAGCATCAGAGACTTGCTCCTGCTATCCTCTGACTCCAGTGATAAATCACAAGCACACCTCCACACTGGTGTCTGGGAGAAAAACACATTGGAGCTGACAAAACACAGTGTAACTAAAAATAGAATTACAAGCTTTTAATCTATATTGAAAAAGTACGTGGCAGGAATGGCTGAGACCTGGAGGAGGGAGAGAAGTGAGGAGCCAGTATTTCCTGCTTGGCTGGAGCTTCTGCCCCTTTTCCAATGAGCACTGAAATGCAGATTACTGAGCCTACCACTGGGGAGAGCCGCCTGTGGCTTTGGGGCTCAGGTGGATTCTAGACCTTATCTAAAGCAAAATGAACTCTTATCTCCTGGAGCCTGTGGGAAGCCTGAAGAGGGCCTCTTTTCTGCAGTGTGGGAGCCGCGGGGCTGGGGGCTTGTGGTGGAGTACAGCAGCTTCAGCCTTGGTGACTTGGAGCTGGAAGGGATTCCGGAGCCCCTTAGGCAGGCCTGGCAGCCTCTCTCTGGCTTCCAAGAATTGTGTGTGGACAGCTGTTGTGTTCCTTGGGACACATTTTTTATAGATCTCCAAAAATTCTACGTTTCACTTTTGACTATTGCTGTAGTTTCATATGTTTGCTCCAAATTCCAGAAACATTGACAAGGGAGAGCTGCCCAACTGTAAACTATTACAGCTGTATTAAAATTCTCTGAAATTTAGAAATAATTACAAGTTTGGACACGCTTATCCAAGTTGTCAGAAACGGGGTCTTTATAAATGTTGGGACAGACTCTGATACTGTAAGTAAAGTTTAAATAAGCAAAAGCACAACCCTGTGCTCAAATGGAAGCCAGTTGTGTGATATTACTAATTCATCAAACTTTGAAGGGTTCTCAACCCATAAATGTCATTATTGTTGACTGCATTTATCATAGTAAGAAGACCTCTGCATGTGGGTAAAATCGCAAATTTTTGTTCAGATAAGTATAGGCTTTTGCTAGGAGGGGTGCTGTCAACACTTTGGGAATCAAATACCTACACCTAGAGCAAACTGAAAACAAAGGGCATTGTTGATTTACCCCAAGAGCTCTTCAATGAGGTATCATTTTACTTGCAAAATGTCTTCAAATCATCTCCTTTATTGTCTGATCTCCCTCTTTAAGATATTTTAAAAATCATGGATGAAGACATAAAATTCTCCCGAACAATTTTAGTTTCACTTGGTTACAGTATCAGTTCTGACACTATCTGTGTAATTCCTGTGTGGTCCCTCCTCCCGCCTGCACAGTGTGACAACTGAATTGGGTCAGGATTAGACTGGATGGTTAATTGATTTTCTTCCACCTCAAAAATAGCAACAACACAAACTTTGTAAACAGGTTCCGATCACATTGAAGAGAATCTCCATTATATAGTTTACAAATACCAGTAAAAAGCAATCTGTTCATTGAATTCCAATATGCTTCATATTCCAATACTATTTTTTGATATAGTGGGAGAGGAGAGGGTGCTTTGTTGAGTGTTTATGGATTAGTCACAGTCTTAGTAGGAACAGCCTGAACGTTTGAATGGACACATTTAGGGGAACACAGGTGAAATGACTGTTTATATAGGGTGGGTGGGATTAAGGCCAACAATAAGGTAAAGTGAACACCTCAGACAATCCATGTTAGGAGTCGTTACTTCTCTGGGCCTGAAGAATGAGAGGACAGAGTAGTTAGCACAACCTGGAGAGGCCTGTAACATTGGGATTGGAAAGGGCCAGTGGACAAGCGCCATGATTTTGAGAAAAGGGGCAGAGCCATTGCTTATCCATGGCCCCATAAAATTAACCAATGAAATACCTTATTTTCCTTCTTTTCTTTTATTTACTGTTTGTGCCTCTTACTAGCCAAATAAAACCCAAAGTCAACAAACAGGAAACCTATGGATATGGTCAGTATTAGTCAGTGTTCTTGAGAGACAAAGTCAGTAGAATATGTGTGTTGGGGCAGGGGTGTGGGTAGATTTACTGTGAGGAATTGGCTCCTGTACTTGTAAGAACCAGCAAAAGTGAAACCTAAAGTGTGGCAAGCTGGAGGTGCAGGGAAGAGTGCAGGCTGCAATCTTGAGGCTGAAGGCAATCACAAGGCAGAATTCCTTCTCAGGGAATCTCAGGCTTCCACCAGATTGCATGAAACCCATCCCTATTGGGAAGAGTAATGTGGGTTACTCAAAAATCTTCTCGTTGAAACATTAATCACATCTAAAACATACCTTCGTTCACTACCACATCTAGACTGATACTTGACCTAACAAGCAGCACTGTACTTTACCCAAGTTTATACATAAAATTGGCCAAGGCAGTGTGCAGAGGATTGAGAAAGTTTGAGAAGGAAACTGTGCGAAGGAGACACAAACAGACTCTTCAGCCACCTAGTAAACTTCCCACCTTCCTGCTCGGCTTCCTAACGGCACGAAGCAGGAGTGTCTTGTGTAAGTTCTCTGCCCCTTATTTGACACATGCTCCAGCAGATTTCCCAAGAGTATTGGCTGAATTGACTTAAATGTTGCAGAAGCAAGTTCTCAAAACAAGTGCTTAGTGAGGTGGCCCTGGGGAGGAGCAATATCGTAAGAGCAATTTGCAAGGAAAAGGTAAATGCCATCACAATTTTCTATCATCTTTTGAACATAGGGCAATGTACCACATCAAATTAATCAGAATTGATCATATCTGCTAAGGTTTAAGACCAGATGACATTTGCAAGCTCCACTTTATGCCTTATTAATAGAATAAATTTAGTCACTGAACTGGATGATCTCCTCTGCTGGCGAAGA
>RJWT010031780.1:0-14280 GCA_004365215.1 Cuniculus paca | reverse complement strand
TGCCTGCCCAGCAAGCGCAAGGTCGTGAGTTCAATCCCTGGTGCCGCAAAAAAAAAAAAAAAAAAAAAAAAAGATTTTTGGAGATAGACAAGCTTAGAACATTTATGTCCTTTTTATGGTGGCCTCTAGTATTAGTTCTGAGATTCGTTATATTAGAACATGACCCTCAGAAGCTTGGAACAGACCTAGGTATTACCACAGTGTACATCCTCTGCAGACCTTCAGGAGAGTGCTGTGCATAGCAAATGCAGACAGTAGGGTTTGTAATTCAAATATCTGCTACACCATTGCCGAGAAATTTAGCTCAGCATTGGTAAGGATCAAAACACTTTAAATGCTATGGAACAAAGTGTTTTTTTTTAAATTAAGAAATGTGGACCATTGTACTAGATTTTTTTTTGCTGCTTCAGAATCTTTGTAAACCAATGAAATGAATTGATTCTACCTTAGAAGATTAAATATAGCACTAGGTCCTAAGAAAATTTATTTATTTATTTATTTTGAAAATTTATTTTTTTTCAAAAGGAAAAAAGATAGTGTTTTATTAACTACCACACTGTTATAATACACTTTAAATGTACAATAAGGTATCCTTTAAATTAGAAGTGGTCTTAAAGATAACAAATGAACAGAATTCCAAAGTTTTGAAATAGGTGAACTTCTGCAGGTAGAGGTATACATTTAAGAAAAAAAATTACAGAGCCAGGGATTTAGCTCAGTGGCACAAGTGCTTGCCTGGCAAGTGCAAGGTCATGAATTCGATCCCCGGTACCAAAAAAAAAAAGAAAGAAATTATAATAACATAAATCTAATAGTGGTTCCATTAAAGAAATTGAATGTGACGATATGAATTGTCAAGGAAGGATGTCAAATACGTTTTTTCTTGGCAATTGGAATAAAACTTTATCTACTAGCAAAACAGTCTTTTGAAGCCAGGAATGTTTATTGGTTTTAGAGCAAAAATCTGTATTAATTGGTTAGATATCTATGCATTTTTATATGTGAAGAGTACATTATTATGAGACATAAGGAAAGTCACAAAGTCATGACTCAGAAGAAATTTTATTATTCCTTCAGTTTTGTATAGAAATTATTTGGAACCAGCCTTAGCCTCTACTCTCTCCCACACGTTTTATTTATTTCTTTTTTAATTTTAAAGAGATTAAAAGAATATGAAACAATAAAAACGATGCAGGATTTCAAAACAAGATGATAGGGAGTTAACAGTGGTCACTATATTGCATACTGTCATCTTCGAAATAGTTGCTCAGATTACAAGATACAGGAATGCAAAACAGATCAAACAAATAAGCAGTCACAGTTTCTTTCCATGAACTAATAGAATTAGTAGTATAATTATCTTAGCTGTCTTGTGTATATATATTTGTATATATTTTTCCCTTCCTTCTTTTCTCTTTTTTCCCATTCCAGTTGTTCTTTCCTTTTGAGCAGTTTCTTTTCCTTTCACAATATCTGTTGTACCTTTTGAATCTTATTTACGATCAAGGATCCAACTAGCCAGGCTTCCAGGAAGACAATGAGTCTTATTTACTCTTTCAGTTTCTTACATGAGGGAGACAACAGTGTGTGTTATCTAGAGGAAGCCATTCATTTATAAACGTGTAGACACTGTGGAAATCAATGTGGAGATTCCTCAGAAAGCTAGGACTAGTCCCATGATGTTCCCCTTCTTGGTGTCTTTCTCAAAGGATTAAAAGCATGATACCACAGCAATATATGCACACTCATGTTTATAACAGCACAGTTTGTAATAGACAAATCTTGAATACAGCCCAAATGCCCATCAACTGGTGAATGGATAAAGACGATTTTTTTTATAATAGAGTACTACTCTGCCATAAAGAAGAGTAAGCTTAAGACATTTCTAGGTAAATGGGTACACCTTGAGATCATACTCTTAAATGAAATAAATCAGACACATGTGTAAAGATCACATTGTTTCTCTCTCGTAAGAAACCAAAAGTGTAAATAAGGACCAAAATGTATAATAGGTATTGTGAAACAGAAAATGTTCAACTAGGGAGAGGAACAAGTGAGGGGGAGAGGGAAAGGAAAGAAAAGAAAAGTAAAAAAATGAGAAAAGAAGAAAAAAAATGGAAGTAAAGCTTTTGTAAATGGGGAGGGGAGGAGAAGTTGAAAGGAGGGTAGTTGAATGGGAGAAAAAAACAAGTTGTATCATATAAAGGGGTACAAACTGTGATGAATGTGATCATTATGTATATCTAAAATGTACCAATCTGATTGGAAAAGAAAAAAATTTATCACTCACTAACATATAAAAAAAATTTTTTTAAATGAGCATTCATTGAGCCCTTACTAGAAAAGTTACTGACTTAGGCAATAGAGATACAGCAGCAAACCAAATAGATGAAAAATAGAACTAATAGACCTTGGATACCTTCTTTGTAGCTGCTGCTTCTATATAGAAGTTCTATGATGTTTTTTGTTTGTTGGTGTTGGTACTGGCAATTGAACCCAGGGCCTTTTCACCGAGCTACATCCTCAGCTCTTAAATTTTGACACAAGGTTTACTATGTCACTTAAATTGCCCAGACAAGGCTTAAATTTGTGACCCTCCTTCCTCAGCCTTGTCCTACAGTTAACAACTTTATTGAGATGTAATTGAGGCAAAATAGAGTGGACACATTTAAGGTATATCATTTGGTAAGTTTTGATGTGTGTATACACTCTCAAACCAACACCATGTATGTATTATGTACAGTCAGCCCTCCATATCCATGAATTTCACATCCAAAATATATACTAAGCATGTACACTGTATTTTTATAAAATAACCTGCTGAGATTGTGATTCAAACAATTTTGAATCCATAGGTCAGTTTGGGAAGAATTGACATCTGAACAATACTGAGTCTTCTAATCCATAAACATGATATATCTCTCAATATTTTTAGTTCCTTTAAAGTTTCTCTCAATCGAGGTGTAGTGACACATACTTGTAATCCCAGCACTTGGGAGGCTGAAGAGGAAGTAAGTTTGAGGCCAACTTGAAATACACAGCAAGACCCTGTCTTGAAAAAAATTTTTTTTCTCTCAGCTTGTTTTATACTTTTCAGTGCAGAAATTTTATACGTACTTTGTCATGTTTATACCTTTGTGAACAGTATTTTTATTTTAATTTTCAGTTCATTGCTGATCTTCGTAGTTTTTTGGGAGGGTTTCATTTGTTCTTTTTTTTTTTTTTTTTTTTTGGATGCTGAGGATTGAACCCAGGGACATGATAATCACATATTTTACTAGTACTGTGTGTTAGTCTTTTATCCTGTCACCTTGAAACTTCACTTACTAGTTTGAATAGCTTTTTTTCTGAATCCTTTGGCATTTCCACATAGATAATCATGTCACTTGCAAATGAAAAAAATTTTTTTTTCTTTGTTTTTAGTTGATGCCTTTTATGTTTTGCTTTGTCTGATTGTACTGGTGAGACTGTTGAATAGAAGTATGGAAAGTAGATATTCTGACCAAGTTTTTTTTTTTAAATCTCAGGGAACACATTCAAGTATAATATTAACTATAGATTATTTTGTAGATTATCATCAAATTGAGAAAGTTCCTTTGAGAGTGTTTTTTTTAGTTTTGTTTTGAGAGTGAAGCTTAGATTTTGTTATATACTTTTTCTGACCTATATAGGTTTTCTTTTTCAGTATGTTAGTATGATGAATTACATTAATTATTTAACAATGTTTAAATTAGTTTTCCATCCATTGGATAAACCCTACTTGAGTCATGCACTATATATTTTATATATTGTTAGATCATATTTTTAAAAAATTTTTTGCATTTCTGTTGATGAGTATTGTTATTCTATAGTTTTCATTTCTTCTAATGTTTTTGTCTGGTTCCATATGAAAGTAATACTGGCCTCATAGAATGAATCGGGAAGTATTTCCTCTTTAGCTTCCTAAAGAATTTACAGTATGTAGAATTTTTTTCCTTTAAGTGTTTGATAGAATTCATAATTGAGGGCATCTGGGCCTGCAAATTTATTTATTTTCTTTCTTTCTTTCTTTCTTTCTTTCTTTCTTTCTTTCTTTCTTCCTCTTTGGGGATGGAGTGGGGTTATTGAGAAATCTGTCACCATTATTAGTTTTCGTGGACACTAACATGTCTCATGTCATTGTTCTCTAGCTGATTTCAGATTTTCTGTTAGCTGGTTGGGTCGGTTTGGTTATGATAAGCCTTGCTGTATTTTTCTTCATACTTCTTGGGTTCAGGGCACTTTGAGTTCCCCTTGATCTGTGGGTTTATAGTTTCCATAAGGTTTAGAAAAACTGTGTCCACTATCTTCTTGAGATATTTTCCCCTTTGTCCTTTATCTCCTGCTTTTTTTTTTTAATCTGCTTTTTAAGGACTCCAACTCATGTTTATAAGGGTAGTTAAATTGTCCCTCAGTTAATTCATGTTCTGTTCTTTTTCTTTTTTTTCCTCTGTGTTTTAATTTGAGTAGTTTTTGTTGCTATGTCTTCACGTTCACCAGTCTGCTATATTGTATCTGCTGTTAATCCCATCTAGTAAATTTTCATCTCAGCCATTATAGTTTTCATATCTAAATTTAATTTAATTTAATTTATTTATTTATTGGCACCAGGAATGGAACTCAGAACCTTGCACTTGCCAGGCAGGCACCGTACCTCTGAGCTACATCCTCGACCCTCATAATCTAAATTTTATTTTATTTATTTTTTTGGTACCAGGGATCAAACTAATGACCTTGTGCTTGCCAGGTAGAAGCTTACACCACTAGCTAAATCCCTGGCCTTCAAATCTAAATTTTAATCTGAGTCTCATTCCATGCAAATATGGAAACATTACAGTAATACCTCAGTTCATGAACATCTGTTTACAAATAATTCAGTTCATGAACAGAAGCATTTGGCAAAATTTTGCTTCCATTTGCAGACTCTACAATGGGTTATGAACATGAACTCAGCCATCTTCCCTGCATGAACATGAATGTGGCCCTCTTCCCCACTCTGCCACGTGGTTGCGGCTTCCTGCAGTTGAGATCGCAGTCACAGACAGACCTGTGCACATTTATTGTGAAGCTATTTTGTGTGCTTTTTAGCACATACAGCACTATGCAGTATTATTCAATCATCATGGCTCCAAAGAAAGTGCAGAGCAAGAATGGTAAGAAGGTTTTGAAGAAAATAACCATTGAATTGAAGAAGGAAATTGTAGAAAAGCACAAGTGTGGTATTTTTGTGTCTGATCTGGTCTCAGAATACACCTGGTGAAGTAGACAATCTCAACTATTTTGAAGAATAAAGATGCCATCAGCCAGGCGTGGTGGCACATGCCTATAATCTCAGCATTTGGGAGGCTGAGTCAGGAGGGTCATCTTGAGTTCAAGGCTGGCATGTGCTACATAATGAGTTCAAGATCAGCCTGAACTCCACAGTGAGACTCTGTCAGCAAAAACCAAAACCAAACAACAACAAAAAACCAAGTAGCTGATGTGGAATAACGATGTTAACCAAGCAGAGGACACAATGCTGGAAGAGATGGAAAAACAAAAATTGTTAGTGTGATTGAATGAGATATAGCCGGCAGGTGATAGAGTTAGTGAAGCTATGATCTGTGAAATAGCTAGGAAATTGCAGGGTGCTTTACTGCAAGAAATCCCTCTACAAGTGCAACAAGTGATGAATTTAAAGGCAGTAGAGGGCTGGGTGTGGTGGCGCACATCTGTAATCCCAGCACTTAGGACACTGAGGCAGGAAGATCGCTGCAAGTTCGAGGCCAGTCTGGGCATCATAGTGAGTTCAAGGCCAGCCTGTACTGCACAGCAAGACCTTGTCTCGAAACAACAACAGCAACAAAAAACAACCAAAAAATAAACCCAATAGAGGGTACTTGGATAAATTCCCCAAGAGAAGTGGCGTCCACATTGTGATAAGACATAGCGAAGCTTCCAGTTCTGACAAGGCCGCTGCAGAAACCTACAAAAAAGAATTCACGGAATTCATAAAGGCACAAGGACAGGTTGATCAATAAGTGTTCATCTTCAATGAAACAGGCTCTTCTGGAAGACACCAAACAGAACTCATCTCACATGGGGAAAAGGCACTGCCAGGACACAAGCATCAGAAGGACAGATTGACCCTTTTGCTGTGTGCAAAACAAGTACCGACCTGAGGATTAAGCCACTCTTGGTGCACCATTCCCAGACTTGGGGATAGTTCTTTTCAGATCTTAAATTTGCTAAGCTTGCAACTGGGATGTAGCTCAGTGGCAGAACATTTGTCTGGCATACACACAACCTTGGTTCGATCTCAGCATTGAAAAAAATTTTTTATTAGGTTGGACCAAAGCAGTGTTTAGTGTAGGGCAGTGGTGGCAAACCTATGGCATGCGTGCCACAGTGGCCTGCAGAGCCCTCTGTTGGCACATGAGCCAAGTCAGGCCAGCATCACCCCAGCATGGAGAACGGTTTTAGAGAGCAGTGCAAAAAACATGCCAAATGCAACTTTTCCCTTTCAGTAAAAAGCCGTTTGTATCATTGAAAGCTCTGTTACTGTGTTTTTCTTTGAAGACAAAAGATGTTAATGTGTAAGTGGTTTTTTCCTAAACTAAAACCTCAGTGTTCAGGTTTGATTGCAGTGTTGGCACTCTGTGATGAACAAATGGTTTGGGCTTGTACTTTGGGCACTCGGTCTTTAAGAGGATTGCCATTACTGGTTTAGAGATAGTCTCCTACTCCTGAAGGAAGACCTGTCTCAGAACTCTACCCAAAGCTCCATGAATTACATGGTTTACTGGGCTGGGCAGACTGGGGCCAGGGTTCGTCACTCTGGGTGAGCTCTGCCATTGTTCCCTCCAGTACTTTTAGCTGGTTCTTTCTCCAGCTGTGGGAGGTTTCCTCACATGTACCCATGGGTCGGCACCTGTACAGATCCTGGGGCTGTCTTTGTGGTGTGTTTTCCACTCTAGCCATGTGATCTTCCTAGATTTCAGCTCTGTCTACTTGTATAGAGTCCATCAGGCTCCAATTTGGTTCCCCCTCCCTGCACTTGGGCAGGTCAGGAGCAGTTCAGGTGACATCTGCTCTAAGGCCAGGTTTTAGAGGCCTTGGGTACTGCATGGGAGAGTCAGGACTCAGTCCTGGAAGATATGTCGAGGCTGTATTTCAGGAAGATGCAAGTGACTTGAGCCAGTCCTTGCTGAATATGTTAAGCAGTGGTCAGTAAGGGATGCTTAATTTGCTACCAGCCCACAGATTGTCATAGAAGTTGCTCTTCATGACTCAGTGTCCTCACCAATGAATGGATGGGTCTTGATACTGATCAAATTACTGACCCCTCTCAGTAGCCAGAGATGGATTCACAGTACAGGAAAGATTCACTCCCTTGCTTCAGATTGAGTTGCCTTCAAAGGAGAAAGATCAGAAAGCCAGGCCTCCGTTCTCATATGACTCACCAAAGTGTGGCCAAAGGAGAGTGGATTGATAAGTAGTCACTGTAGGGCTTTGCTTCTCCACATGTGGTCTTAGATTCGCAAGAATGCATGAGGAGGAGAACTTCTTAGAGTGTGGATTACTCAGCTCCGGCCCCACAGTCAGAATCCGCTCTGGTCACAGCCAATCCCTTTGCGGGGTAATGTTTGAAAAGCTCTGTTCCAGAGCAGATGGTTACGGATGCCCTCTAGAGGCTGCCCAGCAACTTGCAGGGAGTTTAAAAGCGTTTTCTCATTTTCAGGACGTTTGCACAGAACTGCAGAAACATCGAACATTTAAACCTCAATGGGTGCACGAAAATCACTGACAGGTAAGTCGTGAGGATGAGTGTGGGGACTGAGTGGCTGGGGGAGGCTGGGGGAGAGAAACACAGTTGAAAATGTCTTTAGTGGCCCTGCTCTTTTTCAGCACGTGTTACAGTCTTAGCAGATTCTGCTCCAAGCTGAAACACTTGGATCTGACCTCCTGCGTGTCCATTACCAACAGCTCCTTAAAGTGCATCAGGTAGGAGTGCCCGTTGCTCGTGGTCAGGAAATACCCAAAGCGGCGACCATTCTGGCTCCTCTGAAGCCTTCCTCGTGGTGCCATTAGAGCAAGGAATTGGCAGCTCGGTGGGTCCTATGGGTGTCTCCCTCCCATAACTGCTTGTGAGGTCCTAGCTGAATGTTGGTCATACACTTTCTAGAGGAGGGGACGCACAGGTCAGTTTTCCTTTCTTGTTTTCTCAGTGAGGGCTGCCGAAACCTGGAGTACTTGAACCTCTCTTGGTGCGATCAGATCACGAAGGAGGGCATTGAGGCGCTGGTGCGAGGATGCCGGTGCCTGAGAGCGCTGCTCCTGCGGGGCTGCACGCAGGTACCCGGGCGTCCGTACAGCTCTTGTCTTCCGTGTCAGGGAGCTTGCTGTTACCTGGGTTTCATCCTGCTCTTCTCTGTCTGCGCAGTTAGAAGACGAAGCTCTGAAACACATTCAGAATTACTGCCACGAGCTCGTGAGCCTCAACCTGCAGTCCTGCTCGGTAAGTAGCGTCTTTCCGCGTGCTCTGCCCAGGAATCCGTGCTGCCCTGCCCCAGCCCCGTGCGGCGAGATGCCTGGCACACAGGCACGTCACCGCAGCTGGTTCATCTTCCTGGGTCTCTGTATGACCTGTGTTACCACGAGACGAAAGAAAAACAAGGCAGCAGCATCAATATAAAGCCACTGACAGCTCCTTGAAAAATAGGAATTGGTCTTGATTTTTTTAGAGTATTGAGGAAGATTTAGAAATGCTGTGAACTTGCCACTAGTGGCTAGATCTGAACAGTTTATGAGATCTCAATTTTTCTTTTCTTTTTTCTTTCTTTCTTTCGTAACA
Source organism: Cuniculus paca (assembly GCA_004365215.1). Taxonomy (NCBI): domain Eukaryota; kingdom Metazoa; phylum Chordata; class Mammalia; order Rodentia; family Cuniculidae; genus Cuniculus; species Cuniculus paca. The sequence continues at coordinate 5,429 of RJWT010031780.1, read as the reverse complement.
TAAATTGGGGGTGATGCTGGGCATGGTGGTACACATCTGTAATTCCAGCATTCAGGAGGCTGAGGCAGGAGGATTGCCATGAGTTCAAGCCCAGCATGGGCTACCTAGTAAGCTCAAGGCCAGACTGAGCTACGTAGTAAGACCCTGTCTCACCCCACCCCCACTGAATTAAATAAATAAATTGGGGTAATAACGTGTCTACTTTTGCAGTGGATACAATAACAGATGTGGAAATGCTTTGAAAAATAAAGGGGATATACAAGAGCAAGTAACATTTTCATTAGGACATAGCCTATAAAAACGCTTGGTCCTTCTTCACCAATGTGTAGATGTTGATAAGCAAAAAGGATGCTTGCAGTAACCCCTGAGCTTCCCAAGGGGAGCATAGATTTTGAGAAAGGTAAGAGGAAGCCCTTGAATTCAGCTTTTAATGACCGAATCTTCAATCTGTGGAGTCCCTGGTGCTAGAAGAGAAACAGACTGTCCAGAAGACAGTCCCTTGACTTTATGGATCTGAGACTGTTCAAAGATACAGCCTTGGACTCTGTGTAGGGCAGCACTGGCAGGGAGCCCAATCTACCATAGATGAACCTGTTTCTACATGAAGCAGTATATTTAAGTGAAGATACTACTGTGAATCTTCATCAATAGAATGCTAAGGCATTTACCAATAAGCGATTTGATTTTCCTTTTCTCTAAAAACTTGAAATATAAATGTACATATCTATGGTTTATATGGTGACTAAGGTACTAATCTGTAGACAACCAAATATTCACACATCATTTAGCTCAGCGGGTCTCCTCGAGCTCTACATTTAACTGATGCTTTATCATCAGAAATTTTTCCTTAACCAAAAAATCAAATATTTAAAAAAATTTGTAAATTATTTTTTTCCACTTTTGTTACTAATGTTTGCAGTACATAGTGATTACATTCACTATAGGGGATTGGTACATGTACATAACACATTTCAATTCCCTTTTTGCCTTGTCCCTCCACCCTCCAAAAATCAAATCTGTATCTGTTTTTATAACTCTTGAGAACAGAAACAGAGCCTTTAAACTTTTCCTTTCCATTAGTAAAGCTAGGACATTTTAAAGCTGTGCAGAGGTAATGCAAGTACATGTCTGCTCTCTGCTTCTCCTTAATTCATTAGGAGAAAGTGATAGTAATTGGCAACAAAATAACCAGTTAGTAGATCTCATTTTTCTGCTGCTCCTGTTTCAGGATTGATGTCCTCTAGCATTTTTTCCCTGGGCTTTTTCTCCCCAGCGCATCACCGATGAGGGTGTGGTGCAGATGTGCAGGGGCTGCCGCCAGCTGCAGGCCCTCAGCCTTTCTGGATGCAGCAACCTGACTGACGCGTCCCTGGCAGCCCTGGGTTTGAACTGCCCGCGAATGCAGTGAGTATGTCATGCTTAACGGGAGGGAGCTGGATGAGCAGAGCTGGTGAGAGGGGTGTAGCTGGTATAGCTGTGGTTAGTGTGGGAAGTCCTAGGTTTGGATTTCACAGAGAGAGAGAAAAAGAGACAGACACACAGAGACAGACAGAGAGACAAACCAAGCAACCAACCTGACCAGAAAACAGGTCAAAATTATTGCTGTAAAGGAGTATTTAACTTTGAAATGTTATTTGTGCATTTTCTCCTTGTAAGCGTGGGTAACTGAGAATTACCTTTTTTCACTGCCTACAAACTCTTTAAATTTCCTGTTGCATAGCTCAGAATACAGTAAATCTATTTCATGGTGACTGTTGAGTAAAAGTTCATCTTCAAATACAAGGCATTTATAAAGAATGTGCTGGCATGGCGGGAAGATTCCTGGGCTGACTGTCTGCTCAGGATGAGGCCGTAGAGTGCGGGTAGGTTGCATTCCTCCCTGAGCCTCTCTGAGTTCATCTGTCCAGTACGGATAGTTTTTGTACTTCATAACCCTTAGCGCTAGAAGCAGAAATGTGTCAAAGAGCAGATAAGCTCAAGAGCATGCATTGTAAAGCGTGTGTTTCTGTTGTTAACCAGCTGGTGCTTTTCTCTCCCCTTCGTGCCCCATTCCCAGAATTTTGGAGGCTGCCCGATGCACCCATTTGACTGATGCAGGCTTTACACTTTTAGCACGGGTAAGGGACAGGTTTTTAAAAATCAAACCAAACTGCAGTCCACTTCCCTAATTCAAAAATTTGGGGTGACCAGGCATGGTGGTACACACCTTTAATCCTCGTAAGGGCTGGGACTACAGCTCAGTGGCACAGCGCCTGCCTGGAAAGTGCAAGGTCATGAGTTCGATTCCCAATACCGAAAAAAAAAAGGAAAAGAAAAAAAAAAGAAAAGAAAAGATTCCAGCACTTGTTCTGAGGTAGGAGGATCACCCTGAGTTCAAAGCCAGCCTAGGCTACACAGTTCAAAGCCAGTCTGAAACACACAGACGCTGTCTCAAAAAAAAACAAACCTGGGAATCATTTGGAGTCATTTGGGGGTACAAAGAGCTAGCTTCAGAAAACAAGCACAAAATCATATAGAGCCCTAGGGATGTGCTTTGCATTTTTTCCAGTTGACCAGAAATCTAGCAAGACCCTGTGGAGGATTCTGGAAAGGTCTAGACCTTCCTCTCACTTGGTCAGGTGGGACCACCCTAAAAGGAGCCTCTTCCCTGGATGGAGACACCTTTCCCATATGGACCCCAACCCGCCACTCTGCATCTTCCTCACCTGGGCTGGCGATCTGCCTCTGCTCCATTGTCAACATTGCCTGTGAACACAGACCACCGTGGTCACCCTGGGCCCTGTGGGGCGGACCCCGGGAAGCTGTGTCCTGGAGATGCTGACAGACTCCTCTTTCTGCCTCCCCTCCTGCCCCTACTGTAGCTGAGTGCCCTGTTCCCATGCCCAGTGGTTAAATTTTACCCATTGATGTCTAGGAGCCACTGGGAAGGTATGGGCAACTCTCTTTCCAAGTTAGAAAAAGAAATGTAGCTGAGGCCGCCCTGTTCCTATTCCCAGGCTGGCTGTGACTCAGAGGGCACGGGCTCAGAAGTGCTGGTTCACTGGGTGCTCCAGGAGCAGGGCACGCTGTTTAATGGACGAGAATAGGACCCTGGCTGGTACTCAGAGGGACAGAGTGAGCGTCCAGGGTTGCCCTACCCATGGGCCACAAAGCAGCTGTGTCTGGTGGACTCTTTCAGAATTGCCATGACCTGGAGAAGATGGATCTTGAAGAATGCATCCTGGTGAGTGGACGCTCAGAGACCTGAAGGGTCCCTGATTCACGCAGGGACACAGACCACCTGTGGAGTCAACCCTTCTCGCTTGCTTAGGTGGTAGGGGTAAGGGAACCCTCTAGGACCATGGTAGCGGGATGTGGAAGCTTGCGGCTATTCCCAGTCATCAGACAAAACTACAGCAAATAAATTCAAGGTAGCTCCTTCATTTGCCAACATTAAAATGAAAAAAGCCTCCTTTGATTTTTTTCACAGACCTTGAGGGAAAAATAAGCTTGCATGTCCAGTGCTGAGGTGACTGCAGAGAGAAGACTCCAAGGAGCTCCTCTTCCTACTCCCTCTTTGTCCCCTGCCCCTAGGTCCCCTTGAAGCACCAGAGGTGAGAGCAGAGGAAGCTCTGCGTCTCCAGGCGCAGGCAGATTGGAGGGAGCTGGGGAAGACGGGCGCTGCCCCCAGCCAGTGTGTTAGAATGAGTTTTCAGTTCTGTCTCCTCGCAGCTTGGAGTCCCATGTTCAGGAGAAGCCAGGGTTGGGTACAGTACGAAGGTCCAGTGTAGAAGCCATACTGACACAGCATGTTTTTCTCCAGATCACCGACAGCACACTCATCCAACTCTCCATTCATTGTCCTAAGCTGCAAGCCCTGGTGAGTCTTTGGAGTTTTTTTGTGACATTATTCGTCTCTTAGAAATGAAAGGACCCTCCAACCACAGCAAAAAATGGTGTGAGTTCTTATTCTTTAAAGGTATCATCATTCTTGCTTTCCAAGATCTACTAGCTGGGCTCGCTTGGGAGCAGGGCATCTGAATGTTACAGCTTTCACTGTGGGGCTCTAACCAACGGCGATTCCTGTTCTGATCACTACAGTCATATTCACGTTCATCTGGTCAGGCAATGACAGATACCATGTTAAACGTTATAATCCAACACGAGATTGGGCGCACCCTTCTGTTATATTTCCTATCTTTATATCTATAGAAATCTGAATCTAGCTGGGTGTGGTGGTACATGCCAGTAATCCCAGCACTCAGAAAGAAGCCTGAGGCAGGAGAATTGCTGCAAGTTCAAGACCAACCTGAACTGCATAGTGAGACCCTGTCCTAAAAGGCAAACAAAACAAAACCAAAAACAAACAGCTGAGTATATCCTTGGACGCATATGTTGGATCTGAGGTGGACCTTTCACATTTCACACCTGGCTGTTTGCCTGGGGCAGGGGCAGAATCACCATCCCCTGAGCAAGGCCATGCTTGGGAATCTGCTGTTCTCACGAGATGACAGACCCATTTTGTCAGTGAAGAAACTGAGGCTCCAAGCCGGGAAGGGATTAGCCCAGAGCTACATAGCTGGTCAGGTCTCCAGGTCTCTTGGCCTCCCCTGGCTCTGGTTTTTCCACTGCCCTAAGAATGCACACAACAAATATTTTTAAGGCAGCTCTCTCCTCTGTCTTCTCTGAAACTTGCTGTCTCCTCAGGGGCTGAAATTCTGTAACACTGGTAAAGCATCATTTGGCCTTGAATTCCTTTTCTCACCGACTTTCCTTCTCTCGGCATCCCTTCCTGCATCCTCCTTTCTACATCTGATCATGGGCAGAGAAAAGTGGCTTGGCTTTGGATGCCTCTTGAACATTTTGTGAGATTTGGATCTGATTTCAGAGATTAGTCAGATACACAGCCACATCCAAATTCTCTGTGCAAATGACTGTATTTCCCTCTAAATATTGCAAATAATTTTTTAGTTTTAATGTTTTAAACCCCCTAATTGGTTCAGGTCTGGTTTTGTGATTGATAGAAACTAACTCAGATGTGTTTTCTGCTTCCCTTCTCTTTCTTAATGCTTTCTGCTTTTATCTGCCCACCCATTTTTCTCCTAAGACCTTCAGCCTCTCAAAAATGTGAGGGAATTTTGGAGCCAAGCGCTCACTCTGTCCTTTCCCAAGATGCCCTGGACAGGGGCCCCCTTCATCAGTCTCCACAGGGGTCTGCTCACAGCATACCTGAGGGAGGTCCTGGGCAGTGCAGCGAGGCTCCAGCTGTGCCGGGTGCAGGGCGAGGGTCTACCCCGCTGTCAGGCAGCATCTTGCAGGTGGATAATGTTCTCCCCTCTGGGCTTCCTGGTGACTGAAAGCCTTGTCCATCTTGTCCCCTATTTTTGTACCAGCTACAAAATAAGGACATAAGAGTAAAAAAAATAAGCTACAATAAAAACAGAAGTCTT
>RJWT010031779.1:0-14292 GCA_004365215.1 Cuniculus paca | reverse complement strand
GAGAAATGTTCAATAGCACTGGTCATTCAAGAAATACAATTTAAAACATTGACATTCTGTTTCACCCCAGAAAGAATGGCTGCCATAAAGAAATCAACCGATAACAAATGTTGGCCAGCTGTGGAGAAAAAGGAACCCTTCTCCCCTGTTGGTGATAGTCTAGACTGCTGCAACCACTGGAGATCAGTGTGGAGATTCCTCAACAAAGTAGGATTGGAAGTTTCATTCAATCCAGCTACTCCCCTTTTGGATATTTTCCCAGAAAAATTAAAAATGTCATGCCACAATGATATATGTGCACCCATGTTTATAGCAGTACAATTTGTAATAGCTAAATCTTGGAAACAAACCAAATGCCCATTAAGCACGGAATGGATAAAAGAGATGTGGTATTTTCATCAATGGAATATTACTCAGCTATAAAAAAGGATAATCTTGAGGCTTTTATAGGTAAATGGAGACAACTTGAGACCATACTCATACATGAAATAAATCAAACTCACATTTATAAATATCATATTGCCTCTCTAGTGTAAAATATAATAAAAATAAAAAAGTAAAAGAGTAATAACATCCAAATTATACAACACATAATGTAAATAATGAAAGGGAAAGAAACTGCTCAAAAGATAAAGCAAATGGGATAGGGGAAAGGAGCAAAGGAAAAAGGGAAAAGATTTTAATTATGTAGGTGTACATATATAAATGTATGTACATATACATATATAAATGTATGTACATATATGTGTACAAGATAGATAACTAAACTACTAATCTCTGTTAATTCATCAAAAAGAACAGTTTGTGCTGTCATTGTTTGATCATTTTTATGCCTAGGTCTTTTAACCTGAACCGCTACTTCTAAGATAACAATATGCAATATTAAGTAGTGTTAATTTCCTACTTTAAGTGGCAAAGACAGAGTAGTTAGTACTAGTCTATCCACAGATGTCTGTGCTCTAGTTATCTCTTCCAGGAACAGATGGAAGAGGGAGGTATACAAATAAAGAAGGAGAGGTTATATTTATATTCTATTCAAAATCCTGTTTTGTGATTTGCAATTTTTTGCCTTTCCTTTAAGCTATTTTAATTTTAAAAACCAGAGGACTGACTGACATAAAGCATAATAATTACTTGTGAAAGATAACTACTCTTTAGTACCTTTTTCTTCTTCATGTAGACTCTCCACTTCTGTTCAAGTATAACTGATAGGTATAAACAAAGATAGATGATAGATAGATAGATAGATAGATAGATAGATAGATAGATAGATATAGATAGATTATAGGTAGACATGTATCAGCTCACTTTGCCATTAAAAGTCTTTGTCTTATTTAAGATGGATATGCTTGTTTAGAAAATATCTGCTTACTAAAAGAAAACTTAAAAATGTGTCAAGTTAGATTTTAGAGGTAATGATCTATGACTACACCACAATAATTTTAGATACCACTTCATTTAACACAGAGAGAACAACCAGTCCACATGCATTTAGGGTATAGCATAAAAGGCTGAAAACTCCCATGGACCGTCTGCCCAACTAAGCTTCCCTGAAGGCCAATTTAATCTGAGGGAATACACTGATGTCCAGGTTGTCTCCGAGTGTTTCATCTGCATTCCTTATGCCTGGTTTGGTTTATGCTTCTACCCCTTTTATCCTTTAGGGATTTTTCATTCCTACAGTTTTCCGAATGTGAGTTACCCCTAATGAAAGTCTTTGACTTGTTCTTATGCTTTGCTTTTCTTTCCTGCAAACTCACTCTCTTAGATGGAGGGCTGCCAGGGTTAATTGAGGATTCACGCTCAAAGACTTTAGTCCTATTGCTTTCCAATTTCTGATTCAAACTAGCGCTGGGTTTCCTGTACACTCAGCGCCATCTCTGGTCATCAACTGGAACTGCAAATCAGAGAAGGTCCAGAGTGGTCCTTTAGCCTTGTAACATTCTCCTGAGGTGTGGGCTATTTTTCTTTCTGAACTTGCTAAAGAATCTGGCAATGGGCTTGCTGCCAAACTTTTTAATCTGAGACTATCCAGGACCAAACTAATGATGTTACCACTTCATCATTTCCAAAGAGTGGAAAGGTATAGCCAAATAGCATGTTTGAGGCAAGTTGTGCATACAAATTACGCATTTAAAACATTTTTTCTAGTCATTGAGATGTTTCCAGTGTAGTCATTTTGCAGTGCTTGCGTGGGTACTTACATATGCAAACAATTGCCTCAATTTTTGCTCTAGTTTTTGTGCTTCAGACTCACCTTCTGTGTTTATGCTTTTTAAATTTGTGTGATGCTTATCCTGTCTCCTGTCTTTTCTCTATTTCTTTCCCTATGTTGTGCATCTTCTCCCCTCCATTCCTGGACCAAAGTTTGAGTCATCCATCCTTAACTGTTTTAAGATAAGCCTATTTCATTTTTGCTATACTTAAATCAAGTACGATTCAAATTATACTATTTGAAAAAATAATTAATGTTTTCACAAAGTATTATCCTGTTTGCCTAATCAGAAAATTTTTATAAACTAGGGCATTTTAATGGAGTTTTAAGCCTTTGCCTTTTATATGTTTAACTTTAACAGTTTTTTTACTCCATGGTTTCGAATAAAAGGAAGCAAAATATTATTCTTTGATTTTTTTACTCAAAAAAAAAGAGGCTACTGCAGGGTACCAGCCAAAATAAAGATGCATCAAATTCTAAATTTAAATGCAACAGACACAAGATAGCCTGAGAAAATATGAAAAGGTAAAAATATTTACCTGTTTTAAATGACTGAGTGACACCTACTGTGTAGTTGAACAACAACAAAAAAAGACCTTTAAAATGAATGCCTTACAATATAGTATAGACAGAGAAAAATTAAGTATTTCTTAAAAATTTTTGTTGCCTCTGATGTGATATACTTCTCATGACTGATATGTCTCTCCCACTTCAGTTCAAGTCACTAGAAACCATCTTCTTGTCTTGTTATCATTCCAAAGCAAAGCACATTGCATAGTATTCAAGATTCATTCTAGAAGACAACTAGCAAATTAACCTCTTCACTGAGGTGCGATATTTTAAGCTTCTACTATAGAATCTGACCATAGCGGTTTTTCATACATGGCAAAACTTTACATGCCAAATCCATTTCACCATTTCAAGAATACAAGGCAAGATAACAACAATATAATTCTCCTTATTAAACTATTTTTATGGGGAGAAGTGCTGTCGTTCACTTAATAGAAGACTTTGATCACTTACTTTGCATCAGAATTAGTGTGATAGATAAGGTAAGTCCCAGCAAATAAGGTGCTCATGAAAAAGGTTAGACAAGAATATAAATTACTATGTATACACACAGCATGTAAATACATACACATTCATAAGTTATTATACAAAACAGTATCAGAAAATCATCATATCAAGACCTCTCATTTGCCAGACAGGGGCTTACGCCACTGAGCTAAATCCCTGGCCATCAATTCTTAATATACATTATAGTCCCTATAGTTATAATATACATTGTAGTCCTTTTTACTATACTCCAATTAGAACTTACTCATCTTGGCATCTATGTCTTCAGAGTCCTTTTGGAGTGTTAGTTGCCAGGCTAATATGTTATTAATCAATAGAATAAATTTTTTCTATTTTACCATTTTTTAAAAAGGTAAATTTTAATTAAGATCTTTTGGGTCCCTTTATAAGTACTATATCTGTTCTAGAAATTGTGCACCTCTTGTCAGGTAATAAAACATTTTGGGAACAAGTGCATTGTAGAATCTCTTCAACATATACAACAAAACAGTTTATTTTTGATATTATTATTATTTTTGACTGCAAAATGTTAGTAATTACCCTTAACTATAAGATTTAATTTCTCTGTAATTATAAAATGTAAACCCAGATATATGCTGATATAAAATGAATTCCTAACACACTCATTTAGGAATTAAATAATTTCTAAGCTAAAACAATACAAGTTTAATAATAGAGATGGTGCATACATTAACACTTAATAAATTTCTAGTTTCCTGTGATTTCCCCAAAAGATTACTTATCAAGAAAAAATTCATTACCCAGATTATGTGTCTGGAATGATACCTTTCATTGTCTTTTAGTTGCTGATTACTACCATGCTGTCTGTAGAGATACCTATACAGTCAATGTCCTGACATTAGATACATACTTGCAACAAGAGCAATGAGATTATTTAGTCTCCTATGAGGTAAGACAATAAATTATAAATAAAAAGTGCCAGATTACTATAAAATGTAATAAGAATAAAAGTAAATTGTTGCTAAGTTTTCTTAACATAAAAAGATAAAGAAGACATTTTTTTCTATACCAAGTTCAATTTTCGAGAAATAAGATATTTATGTGAGTGTATTCTCTACTTTAGTGGTCAGCGAATTTAAAAAAATTATAAAGAAGTCTTGATTTACAAATTTCTCTTTTTTATTTTGTGAAAAACTAAAACAAAATTTCATAACAAAATAAGAGAATAATGATAGCTAATACACTGTTTATCATTATCCTCGAAGTAGTTACTCAGGTAATAAGACATGGATAAAAACAATTCTTAAAAATATGAAACAAACAGATATTAGTGCAAAACTTTCTTTTCAATGAACTATGAAAACTTGTAGTATAGATGAAATTAATTAGCCTGTATAGTTTTGAAACAACAAAAAAGGTACTTTGGGAAACCTTCTGAACCTCTCCCCATTTCTTATGTATCTGTCTTCCATTTTGCTCCTCATTTGTGTGTGTGTGTGTGTATGTGTGTGTGTATATATGCATATATATTATATATTTATATATAAAGTATATATATACTTTAAGTGTGTGTCTGACTTATTTCACTTAACTTTATGTTCTCAAATTTTATCCATTTGCCTATGAATTCCTCAAGTTTATCTTTCTTTATGACAAAGCAATACTTCATTGTACATGAATACCACATTTTCCTTATTCACTGAACATATTAGCTGTTTCCAATAGCTTGCTATTGTGCTGCTATAAACACGGGTATTCATGTATCCCTGTAATATGATAATTTTAACTCTTTTGAGAAGATATCTAAAAGAGGATATCTGGGTCTAATGGAATTTCTATTTTTCATTTTTTGAGGAATTTCCACACTGATTTCCCTAGTGGTTGTACTAGTATACAATCCCATCACATCCCCACATACTTGCCATCACTAGTTATTATTACATTTTGTATGATAGCCAATCTTTTTGGAGCAAGATGTTATCTCAAAGTAGTTTTAATTTATATTTCTCTAATGGTCAGAGATGTTGAACAGTTTTCAATGTATTCATTGGACATTTGTACTTATTCTGCGAAATATCTGTTCCTTTCAGTTAACCATTTTCTGATTGGGTCTTCTCTTGGGGGGAGTCTATACTTTGAGTTATTTATATGCTCTAGATATCAGTCTCTATCTGAGGAATAGCTATCAAAACCTTTTCTCCCATTCTGTAGGTTGTCTCTTCACTCTGTTGCTTACTTCCTTCTTTGTGCAGCAGTTTATAATTTGATATTACCCTATTTGTTGATTCTCAGCACCATTTCTTGTGCCACTGGGTTTTTATTCAAAAAATTCTTACCTCCACCTATGTTTTTAAGAGTTTTACCTATTTTATCTTCTAGCAGATTACATGTTTCTGTTTTAATAATCAAATATTTAATCAATTTAGTTTAGTGTATGGTAAAATATAGGGGGTTACACTCAATCTTCTACATGTGAATATCCAATTTTCCCAGTGTCATTTATTAAGAGGGTATCTTTCCTCAAGTGTAGATTTTTGGCACCTTTGACAAAGATTAAATACTTCTATGTACATGGAGTTGTTTCTGTTTCTTCTGTTCTGTTGCACTAACTCACATGTCTGTTTTTGTCCCAGGACCATGCTGTTTTAATTGCTATAGTTTATAGTATTACTTCAAGTCTGGGATTAAGATGCCATCTGCTTTGATTTTGTTGCCCAGGATTACATATGCTATTCTGTTCTCTTCTTGTTCCATACTAATTTTAGAATTGTTTTCTCTAGATCTGTGAGGAATATTGCTTTAGTTTTGATTGTAATTATGTTAAATCTATATATCAGTTTTATTAATGATATTTTGAATTTTTCCTTTTCTATATGTACACCTTATATGTATTTCTCCTCCTTGATTGCTCTGGCTAATGTTTTAAAGGACTATGTTGAACAGAAGTGGCTATAGCTATATCCGTGTGTTGTTCCTGATGTTATAGGGAAAACTTCAAGTTTTTCCCTATTTGATATGATGTTGGCATTAAGTTTGTAATAAATGGCTTTCATTAGATTGAGATAAAGTTCTTCTCCATCTATTTTCTTCAGGGTTTATATCATGTATGAATGAGGGATTTTTCTCAGAAGTTTTCCTTTACCTATTGAGATTATCATGTGATTTTTATCCTTGCTTCTTATTTCTGATGGATTATACTTATCAATTTGCATATGTTGAACCATCCTTACATCTCTGAGATGAAGCCTACTTGTTTGTGGTGTATGATATTTTTATGATTTGTTGAATTCTGTTTGCCAGTATATCATGAAGATTTTGCATCAGCATTTATAAGTGAGATTAGCCTGTAGTTCTCTTAGGATCCATGTCTATTTTTTTAATCAGGATAATGCTGGCTTCAAGAAATGACTTTGGAAGTACGCCTTTCCTTTCAACTTCATTTAAAAAAACTTAAGATCTATTGGTTTTATAACTTTATCAGAGTTTATCATTTGGCAATGAATCCATCAGGTCCTGGGATTTTCTTAGCAGGTTTTTTCCAATACTGCTTCAATTTTTATGGCTATCATTGGGTTATTCAGGATTTTTAAAATTTTTGGGTTTTTTGGTAATTCATATGTATCTGAGAATTTTTCCATTTCTTCTGAATTCCCCAATTTTGGTGCACAGCTTTGTGAAGTAATTGCTAATAATCTGCTGGATTTCAGTGATGTTCTTAGTGATTTCACCTTTTTCATTTGTAATTTCACTGATTTGTGTCTTTTCTTTCCATTTTGGTAAGATTGGTTGAGGGTTTGTCTATTTTGTTTCTTCTTTCAAATAACCAACTCGATTCATTGATATTTATTTTGTCTCTATTTCATTGATGTCTGAGCTGATCTTTATAATTTCCTTCTTTGGACAAGCTCTAGATATGGAATGTTCTTGTGTTTCTAGGAATGTAAGATGCATCATTTGGTTACTTATTTGGGTTCATTCTGCTTTTTATTTTTTATTTTTTTATTTGATGTGATCATTCACAGCTATAAATTTCCCTCATAGGACTGCTTTCATTTTGTCCCTTAATTTTTTTCATGTTGTACCGGTATTATCATTTAATTCTAGTAAATGTCTTATTTCTTTCTTAATTTCCTCTGGGAACCATTGATTTACTCAAGAGCCATGTTGTTTAATTTCCATACATTTGCATAGTTTATGTGGTTCCTTTTGTTATTGATTTCTAGTTTCATTGCACTGTGATCTGATAATATGCATGGTAAAATTTCTATTGTTTTTCATTTACATAGACCTGCTTTATTAGTTAGAATGTGGTTTACTTTGAAGAAGGTATATGCTGCTGAAAGAATGTATCTTTTGTTCATTTGGGTGAAACACTCTGTATATTAAGTTCATTTGTTTAAGGTTTATATCAACTCTGATATTCTTTGTTAGTTTTTAAAGTTGATCTATTTGTGATAAGTATTGAGGTCCCATACTAATATCATATTAATGATTTTCTGATCTTCTATGTCTATTAGTGTTCGTATTATGAAACTGAGTACATATGTTTATAATTATTGTCTCTTTCCATTGAATGGTTCCTTTAACTGACATGTAATACCCATATTTGCCTCCTGATTAGCTCTGTGTTGAAATCCTCTTGGCCTGAAAATAGGATAGCTACTCTTGCTTGTTTATGGTACTGAACAGTACTGAACAGTAGTATTCAATCTAGAAGACTAAATAAAGGAAGTGTAGAGCAAGCATGGTGGTAAAATAAAGTGCAGAGTGTTAATGAGGGTAATAAGAATGTGCAGAGTGGTAATGAAGGTAACAACAATGTGAAGTTCAGTAATGAAGGTAACAAGAATGTTCAGAGCAGTAATGAAAGTAATAAGTAAATCCAGAGCAAGAATGATAGAAGAAGGTTTTGAAGAAAATAGCTATTTAAATGAAGAAGGAAATTGTAGAACAACGTTGTATGATATTAATGTGACTGATCTGTACTCAGAGTAAAAGATGGTGAAGTCAACAATCTCAACTATCTTGAAGAATAAAGATGCCATCGAAGGAGTTTATGTAGCAAAATGAGTAGTAATGTTAACCAACCACAGGACACAAGTACTGGGAATTGTGGAAAAACTTTTGTTAGTGTAGTTGAATGAGAAACAGCTGGCAGGTGATGGAGTTAATGAAGCTATGATCTGTGAAAAACTCAGGAAACTGCACAGTAATTTACTGCAAGAAAATCCCTCTACATATGCAACAAGTGATAAATTTAAAGCCAGTAGAGGTGTTTTGATAAATTCTACAAGAGAAGTGGCATCCACAATGTGATAAAACATGGTGAGGATTCCAGTTCTGACAATGCCACTACAGAAGCCTACAAGTAAAAATTTGCAGAAGAATGAAGGCAGAAGAATACATCACTCAACACATACTCAACTGCAATGAAACATGTCTCTTGTGGAAGAAGATGTCAAACAGAACCTATTATCATGCAAGAGGAAAAGATCCTGCCACAGCCAAGCTCAGAAGGACAGATAGACCCTTTTTGCTGTATGTAAGTATAAGTGCTGATCTGAAGATTAATCCACTATTGGTGTACCATTCCCAGACCCCTCGTGCATTCAAAAACAGAATATGAACAAAGCCTGACTGCCTGTCATGTGTAAGGCCAATGGAAAAACTTGGGTCACAAGGCAACTGTTCATGGAATGGCTACACCCACCATTAAGAAACATTTTTTTGACAACCAACTGGCTTAAAGTCACCTTCTTCTGTTCAGCAATGGCCCAGCACACCCTCCAGCCTGGTGGATAATAGATGCTGAATAGGACTTCATAAAGGTCAAGTCCCCCCTGCCAATATGATACCTCTTTTGCAGTTCATGGACCAGAAAGTGATCTGAAACTTCAAGAAGCTATACACGAAGCTTCAGCAGATGTTTTAATGTCACTGAAGAAACATACTTGACCTGGAAAGAGTTCTGGAAGAAACATTTTAATGTTCTCCACTGCATCAACTTCACTGACAAAGCTTGGGAAGGTGTCACATATTGGACCTTAAACTCAGCCACAGGAAATCATGACCAGAATGTGTCACTGAACATGACTTTGAAGGGTCTGTTACACATGTAGTGGAGGAAATTGTGTCCATGAGTAAATTATGGGTCTGGACATCAATGGTGCAGACATGGAAGAACTTGTTGAGGACCATAAGGAAAAACTGTTAACAGAAGAACTTGCTAAACTCCAGAGTGAGCAGCAGAAGGTGATTCTTGAGGATTATCCACTGAGGAAGAGGAAGGCAGGGAGGGGTTAACAGTGATATGATAAAATTCATTATGGAAAAATGGAATGAGTGCCAGGATTTTTTTTGAGAAGCACCACCCCAACATAACTTTAATGAATGGAGTATTGAATCTATGAATGATAGCGTGGTCTGTCACTTTGGAGGGTTAGGCAAATTTTCTGTCAAAAAGACAAAAGAAAAGAGAAAACCCATAAAGGAAATCTTCTGATGTGTTTATGGAGGAGGACTCTACTTCCCCTCCTACCTTCCTGTCTTCCTTGCCACAAGTCACCTCCCATAAGGTTAATGTTCTCTCTCTTCATACTGTACTGCACTTTGTTTCGTATTTTTGTAGTTAAAACATACATATGGTTCAGAATGGATTAACCTTATTCACATTGAACCTTATGGGGAAATTTGATTCAGTTCACAACCAATTCAGTTCATGACCAGAACTGTGGAAAGAATTAAGTTTGTGACCCTAGGTACCTTTGTTAGGACAAACCTTAAGAACCACTTAGTGGCATAGGGAGTGGGAGGCACATGTGCAGCTCCTCTGTGCTCCTGCCTTCTGCGCAAGTCTCACAGGGCCAGGGTCCAGTGTTGAGGGGCAGGAAGGGCAAGCATGCTCCTGCCTCCTACTCAGGTCTTGAGGCTCCTTGATTTACCAATTTATCTTTTGGAATTTTACTTTAACAAAAGAAAAAGACATAAATGACCTTTATCTAGTTAGTCACCTGAAGACATCCACCATTTAAATGATAAAATCCAAAAGGATCTTGAAGATCAAAAAGAAGGACAGAAAAGAATCACCTAATTAAGTATTAAAATGATTCTACTCATAAAGCCTCAATAGTTAAAACAATATGGGGTTTGTGCATAATGTAGATCAAAACCATGGAAGAACATAAGTACTTTAAAACCCACATATAAAAATGGAATGTCTCTCTCAAATGTAAGATATTGGTTTTGCATTTTTCTTTTTAATTAGTGATGTTGACATAATTGGGTAGTCATCCAAACAGTAAAATTGGATCCTTTACTCACTATAGAACTAGATAAGTTTAAAATACATCCACGGTTTAAAGCAAAAAATAATAATAATAATAACTAGATAGAACAATTGTAAACATCAATAGGATAAACTTTTCTGTCTATGGTTTAAGTTACAAAGACAAAAAAACAAAAGCAAAGAAACCTAAAAATTGACAACACTTAGAACTTGAATAGCCAAAAATAATATAGCAAAGTGATAAGATAAATTATTTAATTATAACTTAGTTAAGTTTAGATAAGCAATTTAAACATTCATCATTTAAAGCAGATAAATTACTGATACCTCTACTACTTTAAAATGCTTGTAAAACTAGAAAACGATTTATGGCTCTATAGAAGTTACTTACAGAAATTAGGTAAATTCACACAAATAACAAATGTAAATGGCTTTAATCACATGAATAGGTATTCAACTTTGCTCATAATAAGGAAATATGCAAATTACAACTTCACCAAGACAGTGCTTTTCATTTATTAACTTGGACAAAAATCCAGAAACATACTCTGTTGATGAGACTGACGCAAAAAATGTACTTTTGTACATCTCTAGAGAAAAAGCAACAGGAAGTAATTGTTATGGAAAACAATTTCTGTCTAGAAAAATTCATATCATGTATTTTCGACCCAACAGTCCCATGTTTAGAAATCTATCTGACAGGTATAATGATAAAAAATTTTAAAAGACATGCATAAGCCTTTACGGTGTGGGACTTACTTATTAGAATAATTTAAATGCACATCAGTTGGAAGCTGGTTGAATTACATTATGCACCCATAATGAATTAGCAACAAAAATTAATGAGAAACATGGTAATATATTATTGGAGATTAATTTCAGGAAAGTAGTTTTACTTTTATAAAAGTGAAAAGAATGAGTACAGTATAATGCAGTTGTTAAACATTTCACGTTTTTGTTTTGTGTTTCATCTTGGGGTTTGAACATAGCACTTCGCTCATGCTAAGCATGTACTATAACATTGAGAATACATCCAGCCCCTGCGAGAACTTTAAAGAAAATGAAGTAAATGAACTAGCTACCTAACTATATCAGTGATGATATATCCACATAGACTAAAACTATACTCAGTGACCTCAATATATATTAGGGATTTATCATCACTAATAGGGTACACAGGGAAAAAAAATTGTGATAACAAATTGAGATTTTTTAAAATCATCTTGCAGCTAGTACTTTATATTGCAGGTATCAGATGGATAGTAAAAGATAAATTAAATGAATATCTATATGACATTCTATCACAACTCCTTTTGAGAATGAGGATTCTCAGTATAGAAATAAGACACTAGATTTAAGTTAGAATAGATTAATCAAAATTTCCATGGCTCTGAATCTAAACTGGAAGTATAAATATGATACATAATATTTCTTATCATTTATTCAAAAGAATAAATCACTCTTTGGAAAAATGGCTGACTTGAGTTCTGAGCAGGAATTTAAAAAGCTGAGCCTAAAACATCACGTTATATCAGATATTTTAAAAGACTCATGAAGCCATACAAAACAACGCAGGAAACATTCTAAGGTTGTGTCCACTGATCAAAAATGGAACAATTTGCACATCAATCAAGAAGTAACTAAAAGATACAAACATGAAATATGAGATCATAATAATTCTAAATACAATTTTAAAAACTGATGGCCAAATACTGTCTTAAAACTGGTAAATAAATAAAAACTAATGAATAAACTCTACCACTGATAGCCAAAAAGGATAAGAAGATATTTCTGTTTATCAAAATTGTCTAGCTATTAAATAAGAAACAAAAGCTAGAGGTTGAATACTGCAGTTTAACAGCTGTTGATTAATTAATTGAATCAAGAACGGAAGTAGTTCCTTGCAGCAGAAAATTAGAAGTAGCCAGACAGTGCACATCTTCTGATGGAAGAACATAAAAGCACCTCTGATGTGGTTTCCAACTATCAAGACAGAGAAAAAAGAAAACAGAAACACATTTAAGAACACCAAAACGATGCAATCAGCTATATCCTAATAGTTGGAAATTTTCCTGAGTAAATAATGTAATTTCTACCACAAATAAGTTGTCAATGGAAAAATAGTAGAGAGAAAGCCAGTTTGTAGTTAGAGAAACTATAGATATGTACATCATTTGGAATGTGCGGTGTTAATTAGGTTCAGAAGTAAGTAGCAAGCGATGAAATATAAGCATGTAAAAATCTAGAAAATTATAAATGCAATGACAACACATGTGCAGCAGTTGAATGAACCCTGAATATCTTTTATTACTGAGGAATTATGGTTATTTTTTAAATGCTCCTGTGATTTGATTAAAACAAAGAATTATCTTTAAGAGCTGTATAATGACGCATTTACAGAAGACATAGTAAGATGAATAGGAATAATACAAGAAGAATGAGATGATATCAGCCATAAGTCAATAGTTGAATAAGAGTAATAATTATATGAAATTTCACTGTATCCTTAAGTCTAATTTTATACACGTTTGCAATTCTCCATTTAAAACAAAAAGTTAGAACATGCTTCATAATTTTGAAGGAACAAGGGGAATTTAACTTGAAAGGGCAAGTTGCTTAATGAGGAATAGTGAGTTGTATTCTGAACCATGCTTGGAAATGCTGTAATATTTGCCATTTAAAAGCACAGCAAATTTCATCCATTTATTATAATTTTCCAAGAAATTCTCTAAAAAGGGTACGTTTTTAATTGCTGTTTTCTGGTCGGTTCCACTGACTTTCTTACGGAAGTGTGTTTTAAATGTTTTAAAAGTATGATTCTAGAAGTTTCAAAAGATACTCTGTTCATCAAATTTTCATCAAAGTAACTGAAAATAAGTGACAAAATAGCTAAGAAAAACAACTTAAAACTAGGAAAGATTTATTTTATCTCAATTTAGAAGTTTCAGTTCATAGTCTTCAGACCCCATCCATCTGAGCCTGTGACAGCACAGTACATCATACCAGGCACTTACAGTAGAAGAACTCTGTCGCTCCTGTGGCAGTCATAAAGCAGAGAGAGAGGAAGCAGAAGCCGGTGCCCCTTCAAAGACATATCCTCAGTAACATAACTTCCTTCTTCTAGGTACCCCTCCTACAGATTCTATCACCTCCCAATAGCCACACAGGCAAGTGTTAAGTTTTATCTGGATGTCTCTCCACCAAAGCATCATGTGTTTGCATGCAGGGGCCTATGCAAGGTGATTGGATTATTAAGGCAGCATGGATGACTTGCTATTAGGAGGTAGAGTCCATGAGGAAGAGGTGGGTCACTGTGGCCATGACCCAGAAGGATATATCTCCCTTCGCAACTTTTGATTCCTGGCTGTTTCCTGTATGCCAAGAAGTGAACAACTTTCCTCTGCCAAACCTTTCTACCATGCTGCCAGCTATGCAAGAATGGGAACTTTTCAAGCATGCACCAAAATAGACCTCTTCTTTACATTGCAGATATTGGGTATTGTTTTCCAGCAATGAAGAAAATGACTAATACAGTGACCTAGCCTTTGACACTGAAAATTTGAGGTATCCTTCAGATCCAAACTGCAGTAAATATGGGAAACAATCCTAGCACTCAGGAGGCTGAGGCAGGAGGATCGTTGCAAGTTCAACACCAGCCTGGGCTACAAAGTGAGCCCAAGGCCAGCCTGAATGACATAGTGAGACCTTGTCTCAAAAAGACAAAAAAAAAAAACAAGTTTCTAAAAGAGTCCTA
>RJWT010031778.1:0-14279 GCA_004365215.1 Cuniculus paca | reverse complement strand
GTTGGACCAGGGCCCTGCCCCACGACTTTGCTTCATCTTAACAATCTTCCTAATGCCCCGGACTCTAAATACAATCACTTTGGGGGTCACAAAACGCGAATTTGGGGGACATAATTCAATTCATACTAGGCATGTAGGGTTTCTCCCCCTCCACCCACCTTCCTTCTTTTACTTTTCTGGAAGACCAAGAAACTTTTATTAGAGAAAATGAATAGCTCTAACATTCCTAAGTACATAGGTCACACAGGACTCACTGACAATAGTTTCTATACCACAGTAGCATAAAATCTTTCCAAAGTATAAAATGTCCTTTAAAAATAGGATAAGAGGTTCGAAGAGAGGTAATAAGAGAAAGCAGGTGTATCTTTTCTTTTCCTTTTTTTTTTTGGTACTGGGGATCAAACTCATGCCTCTCACTTGCCAGGAAGGTGCTGTGCTGCTATATCTTTTTTACTAAAATAAAAAGTAGTAGGTTGATATTATAAGAACACATACTGTGGGCCAAGAAACTCAGTTAAATACGCAGAGAGATGGTGGTAGCAGCAAGTGCCTCCCTGTTAGACAGGGCAGGCAGACACAGAGAGAAGCTACAGGAATTGCAGCGTTGGAGCTGTGGGCCGCCTGTGTGAACCAGGATGCACGCAGAGGAATACGTGTTGCCAACCGATGCAGACAGTGGGGGCATACACGTGCATGCAGGTACACACACACACACACACACACACACACACACATAGTATTCCCCGGCTCTGGCTGCTTGTTAGGTGGTGGTGAATACGATACCACTCAGCCTTTTGTTTCCAAATACTGAAGTCCACCAGAGAGACCCAGGGCTCCTTGGAGAAACAGCTGATCCTAGGGCTGGGAAAGAACAATTTACCGTGTCAGCAAATAAGTAAAAAGGGTCAAGGAATCATGGGGCCATACCAAAAGGGCTAAAAATATACCTTGAAGTAGCTCCTATTGGCCAAATCTAACACTGAACACCAAAGTAAATATTCTAATGGGTTGTAACTAGTTGGATAAAACAGGAGCCATGACCCTAAACCAATATTAGTAGAAGAATAAACAAATGAGGGGGAAGACTGCCTTTAAAGAAGAGCGCCAACTGATACATGTAGGAGTGATACAACTAGAGAATCACTGAAGGCCCTTGACTCGCTGCGGAAGATGACAGGACGCTACACCAGGGGTGAGAGTGGAACGAGGCACAGTTGCATGATCTCAAAGTGTCTCACGAAGTATTTTCTGGTCACAAATGTGGAAGTGGCTGCAGGGAGCAGATCTGGCACTGCCTCCACCAAGTGATTAGCATTTCTGACATCACACCTGGGACAGACACGCTCCTGTGCCTTGGTAAGGGGCAGTTGGAACAGAGCATTGGTCCTGTTCCAAGGCCCATGGCCTGTCCCAAACACAAAGCACAAGACAAACAACCTGTTCGGTGCCGAGCCTGAGCCTTTCAGAAGTATCAAGGCAGCGTGAGCCAAAGCACAAGGGAAGCGGGTCCAGTGAGATCCAAGGGACACGGCAGCTGGGTGCAGTGCAGGCCCCTGGGCGTGTGACTGTGTCACGGAAACATTGCTGCTCAGACACCTGGCAATGTTTGAATGGGCTCTGAGGTGGCAAGGACGGTCATCTCTCAGTGTCCAGGTGGCACTGGTTCTACAGCTCCAAAGACACCAGACCCACAGATGCTCAATTCCCTTACCCAAAGTGGTGTTGAATTTGCCCGTGACCTATGCGCATCTCCTGCATAGCTCACGTCACCTCTCGATTACCTGCAATATCCAAGATGCTGCGGATGCTATGTAAACAGTTGCTCTATAATTCAGAGAAGTCTCTAGCTGTTCAGTACAGATGCAGTCTTTTCTTCTTATTTTCAATCCATGGCTAGTTGAATCTCAGCATGTGGAATCCACAGACACATACCTGTGACTGTATATGGAAAGTCTTTGTATTATTCTTTCAACTTTTCTGTAACTTTGAGGCTGCTTCAAAAATATAGCTGGGCATGATGGCACATGCCTGTAATCACAGCACTCTGGGAGGCAAAGAAGGAAGATCAAGACTCTGAGGGCCAGCCCGGGCAAGTATATGACTTAGTGAGACCCTGTCTCAAAATAAAAATAGTAATAATGGTGGAGGGTGTAGCTCAGTGCAAAGGCCTTGAATTCAATTTCCAGTATTACTCAATATATAAGTAAATAATTTTGAAAAGGTCATAGAATGAATGAAGATTTTGAATTATTAACCTTGAGGACGGTGGCCGGAAAGAACTTAGAAATGTAGATAGAGTATCTTGAAGCAGATGGCTACAGTCCATCGCCACAACTCTACTGAATGTCAGCTGAGAAAACACCGAAGGAGCTGCTGTATGTGAAGGGCAAAAGTCCCTTCCTGATGGAGACCGACTACTGGAAGAACCGAGGCTTGCTCTGTTCCGGTTCCTAAGACAGTAGCATAAAGCCATCTCTCTCGGGTGGCCAGCATAACGAAAACAGGGCAACGTGTTCATTGGTAGAAAGGCGCATGTAGGGTAGTGGATGTGGGGGCGTGCTTTTCTTAGGGACTCAGATTTAACAGCGGTTCTAGTCAACAGTGACAGCACAGACACTAGAAAAGGGACAGAGTAAATTCCTGCTCACATTGTGAGCTGAGCCAAGATGTCTCCAGGCCCTGAAATAGACTGACTACCTCCGGCCAGTAAGCCTAAGCACCTTCGATTTCACTTCTCCCACTCCAAGAAGCTGACTGGTTTTCCCTGGGTGCTGGCAGAGGTCATCAGAGACAGAGAAACTAGCATCCTTAGTAAATTAGGAGCCAGAACACTGGCATTTTTGTCAAAGTCCAGCCCCAATTCCCAAGGGGCAACACAAAAGGGGCTGGGGGCCCGCACACACCAGGACTGTGTTGAGGCACAGAAACTCGGGGGCGGGGGCCTGGATCTCTCCTCTCCTGGAGTCCAGGCAGTGATCTGGCCAGAGTTTTGCCTTAGAGTGAGACACTGTCTTGTGTCAGGAAACAAGCGTCCTTGTGTCGCGTCTGTCCGAGGCTGTGCCCCCACAAACGGCCTGGGAGAGCTCATCTGGAGTCGTGCAGGAAGACGAGAGGCCAGTGAAGAGCTGCCTCCCAGACCTCAAGGCCTTTTCGCTGAGGTGGAGCAGGGAGAGAAGACAAGCAGTGCGCCGATTTTACTGAGAACCCACAGCCTGGCAGGCGGACGGGCAGCCCCTCGGGCAGGGCCATCCCTGTGCATCTCAGGGAGGGGGCCGGGCTCTGCGCACTCAGGTCTTCGGGGCTGGGTTTTAACAAGAACACTCGATACTTTCTAAGAGTCAAGATCTCTGGAAAAGCTCATCTTGAAAAACCATTTTAAACAGGAAGACCCACAGTAGTGGAAACAATTTTTTACCATCTGCCAAGTAAAATAAGCACCCTTCCCCAACCTACGCTTCAAAAGCTTTAGCGTAAGAGGCTTCTTACAAACAGGCCTCCTCAGGGATGGAGGTGGAGAGTGCTTTAGCATTTCCACCCCTGCCCAGTGACAGGAAGGTGATCTAAAACACAGGGGTCCTCGGCTTGTTACCTACACAGGAGAATGGTCGTGAACTAAAATCCCCACCAGGCAGTCTGGAAATGGGATACACAGTAAAATACATTCATATATATTTCTAAAGAGCTGGAGGCCTT
The DNA here is from genome assembly GCA_004365215.1 of Cuniculus paca. Taxonomy (NCBI): domain Eukaryota; kingdom Metazoa; phylum Chordata; class Mammalia; order Rodentia; family Cuniculidae; genus Cuniculus; species Cuniculus paca. Next base: position 10,586 of record RJWT010031778.1, on the reverse strand, counting down.
AAGCTAACTCCATGGGTATTTCTGGGAAAGCCCGATACCCTATGTATGTCACAAATGGGCAAAATGCCAGCAGGCTTGATTTGCACAAGTCACTCTCTGCAGACAACATGAAGGCCGAGTGTCCCCGGAGGAAGACAGCTGCAGGGCTTGTTTCCCTGCAGCCCAGGTCTGACTTGCTACAGACAGCACTGGCAGGCAACGCTGACCCTTAGCAGATGCATTAGCCAGAGAAAAGGACCTGCCAGTGGTTATCACTCACCCCAAGCCCCAATAATGTACAAGAGTTTTAAAATAATAGAAAAACTATTTTTATTATTTTTAAAAGCCAGCACAGTGGCCTCTGGTGTAACTATTCATCTCTAAATACAAAATTGGATTAAATAAATATTATCCGATGTATAAATAGACCATGAGACAATTCTGAAGATGAAAAGAGAACTCTTCTGTAAATTAAAAAATTAACTTTACATTTTCTTCAGTAGTGACTCAGGAACAATCACTATGGCATTTCAGAACTTGTCAAATATACAAATCTTGATTCAGTACAAAAGTCTTCATGCTGTAATGTTACATACAGAAAAAGATTAAATAGCAAAATCTTTTATGATTACTGTCTATTGCTCCTGACATGTATACTAAGGAATTTTTTTTTTTAATGCTTTAAGTATTTATTAGTTATCCATATAAGGAACTACCGTGATGCCTCTGGGCTGGTGGTAGGTGTGGATCAGAATCAACGTGTGTGCTCATCTGTGCACAGGGTATGTGGGGAAAGGCAATCAATTCAGGATGAGTGACAACAGGCTATACCCACAGCTCGCAGCCCACAAAGACCCACAACATGGCATAGTCAGGGACATGCAGGGCTTCTGACCTTACAAGAATTCTGCTGCTTCAGGTTCTCAAAAACAAATAATATGTAACTGGATTTCAAAATGATACTTTTCATTAGAATAAGGTTAAGATACAGGCGTCCCAGATACAAGACATGACACTGGATTATGTATTTAGGCTCTTTTGAAATTTCATTCTGAAAATTTCCAAAACACCTACATTACATGAATACAAATTAAGTGTAAAAGGGGAATTCTAGGTTCAGAAGTATGGTTGCATAATCTCCTCTCTGCCAACTTCACAATGCAATAGGCTTAGGAAAAGAAGAAAACAGTGATCAGCTCTGAGATTAACTCGGTTGGGGGAAGAATACAGTATGGACTATGAAATAAGTTTTAGGAAAAACAAAGAAGCAGGCATGAGATATTCCTATAAATAGGAACCAGAAAGCGGTTTTCCTGTATCTTCTGTTCTTCCTTATAAAATGTCACATAAGTCTCTGTGATGGTTGTTTAATCTTAAAAGATGAATCATTATGAGTTATGAAAGAGGAAAAGTCCACACGGGAAGAATGGAAATCTACTTTTTAACATCTGCACTTGCACTGACACACACTTCTCACATACACACGCACACGGGAGTTCAGAGGAAAGCTCAGAACACCAGCCAGTCCTTTTTCCCCTTGCAGCACTGGGGACAGAGTTCAGGGCCTTTGCCCTCGTTGGGAGACTGGGTCTCGCTGAGTCACTGAGTTGCCCAGGTTAGGCTCAACCCTGCAGTCCTGCAGCCTCGGCCTCCCAGAATGCCGGGATCACAGGCCTGCGACACCCCACTCAACTGTAATTTAAAGTTCAGCATTCTTTAGAACTGACAATAGAGGAAGAAGCACGAAGGATGTATGAGCCCCACATTCCCGAGTGTGGAAACAGCAGGCTAATACAGCTGCGCAGGCCCGCAGCAGCGGTGTGGCAGAAGCGCGCAGGCCCGGGAAAGCATTTCAATTTATTTCTTTGAAAGCATGTTTTGATTTCTTTATTTTATTTATTTATTTATTTATTTATTTATTTATTGACTTTTGAGACAGGGGTCTCACTATGTAGTCTGGGCCTGAACTCACTAGGTAGTTCAGGCTGCCCTTGAATCCCTATGATCCTCCTGCCTCAGCCTCCAAAGTGTTAGGATTACAGGTACCTGCGACCATCCCTGGCCACATGTTTCTATTTTAACCTAATGTCCTTCCATATATTTTGCCCACACTAGATGTCGTCTGCTACGTCATCTTCAGTTTCACATTCAGCATCTTTGGAAAGGTAGTTTCTGGTTTCAGTTGATTTAAATACAGAAGAGTTCCTTCATCATGAACTTAAGTTAAAGGCAGTTAAGAACTTCCTAACAGAACCAATCCCTCGGTGTGGCACCTGCTGAGGACAAGCAAGGACGGGGTGGCACCTGCGCAGGGCCCTGCACATGACAGGACTCGCTGTCAGGGCCAGCCCTATTCCAGCGAGGCCCTTAGACAGGCACTGCAAGGGCAAATCTTCACTGTCTGGAATTCACAGAGGCAAAAGAAAAGGTCACTGAAATTCTTCTGTTAAAAATATCTAAAACAGGGCAACCCACTCGGGACCCGTTCTGTCTGTCTCTTGGACAGAAGCTTTCTTTCTCTCAATAAATATATCCTGCTCATAAAAAAAAAAATCTAAACTTGAAAGAAATTAATTCACAAACCAAACTATTTTATCATAAATATTTTTAAAGGAAAAAAGCCCAGCACATTTCTAATATCAGTTTACATATAGTTATTCCAAAGCTGATATGCTATGGTGAGACAGTTCTAAAAATAAAACTCTCTCCCTCAAAACCCTGGTTATGCATGAGGCTAGAAATTTCTTCCCTAAAACAACTTATTAATCAACTAGCAAAGTACAAAGATCAACCTTGTAAACCACAAAAATTCAAGTGAAATGATGTTGTTTCAAACACCTTATGTTTCCAAGGAATGTTTTGCAAAGAAGCAGCTTTTATGATTAGGAAGTAAATTCAAATCATACACAAATGTCTTGTGTTTGCCTGCTAATAAATTGAGAAAAGACACAAAATGGATTATTGATAGATTTTTTTTTTCTTTAAGCAAAATAAAAGTAGACTTCAGGTTCACCTGTTAAGGCCTTAAACAACAATTAACCAGTACAGTCACTAAACTATGCTCTCTAAACAATTAAGAATTTAACACCCCTTTTTAGAGATGTCCTGAGATGACACTGAATGCTAAAAGCGAAATAAATAACCCAGCAAGAACAGAAATTTAAAATTCCAATAATTTCAACTTTGGGGATATTTGTTCACTAAAATTAACATTTCTAAAATATTTTAATACAAAACTATAAAAGAAAAAGTGTGTTAAAAGCAGAGCCTGTAAAACTCTTGCACAGTTACAATTATTCTGAAAATACTACCACAGCCAGGTGAACACACTGACATTCAGGGAGCGTCAGGATTTATAATAAGTCCAGTATCACAAGAAGTCAAATAAAGCTTTTCTTTTCTTAAAAAAATATACAATACACAAAGTAGTTCGGAAAAAGAAGGTAATATTTCTGACTTAAATATTTTCGCATCACCAAAGTTTCTGTGTCACTGCCGATGTTACGTATATACAAATGCCAAAAGTGAACAACGAAACCAAAAGATGCCCTTTCAAAGCAACAGTGAAGCGTCTCCTTCTTTAGGAATCTGAAATGAGCAGCTCCTTTAATATACAAAGTCCGTACAATATTTATAATAAAACTACTCTCTTCTGAAACCAAGGAGGCAAAGAGAGAAAATAAAGGCAATTATTTTTCAGAAAAAAAATAAAACCCAGCTCTATGTTACAGTGAAAAAGATATCCATTTATTAATAAAATGAACACGACACCGATCTGCAGTGCTCGCCGGGGAGCGAGCCTCGGACGCGTTCTCTGCGACGGGGACTGGGGCTTCTATTTACAAAATATACTGCTCAGCCACACAGAGGCCCATGTATGCGTCTATGTACATCTGTATTTATATATAGAACATATAAATAATTTCAAAGGGAAAGGAACATGAAGCCGAGAACCTTCCGTCTTTGGAATGCTGCAGGAACAACGTGTGCGCTCCGCCCCGCACAGGTGGGATTTGGTTTGGGACGAGTCTAACGTGGCACCGCTGATGACACTAAAGAATTCCCTGAAATAAGAAACACATCTCTTTACACATGAGGAGGAAATCACGGGGTTTTCATAGGCTCTTAGCACTAAAACACAAGTAAACATATTTCCCGAAGTGGACAGGGACAGCACTTGTTCCTAGGAGACACTTCTGCCGCTTTCTCCTTGCAGTGTGTGGCTTGTGCTTCTGCAACGATCTGACTCACAGGACAGAACAGACCGTGCAGCAAGCGCGGCACCCTCCTGTGCAGACAGCTGGTCCTCACTTGGGGGTTGGGTTTCCTTGATTCCCCCTGCTGGCACCCAGATCCTGCATTCTAAATAGGGATTCAACTTCTGATGGAGAGAGAATTGGTCCAGCCACCTCTCAAGGTATTAGTTATATTAACTTAGGGTAGGCTAAAAAGAGTCAATTGCTACTAATTTTCAAAATGCATGGAGTAAAAAATGGAAAAACTTCCCTGTGTCATGACATGTTTTGTGAACTTCACGCACCTATCTTATGTTTGTTTTGTAAGCAATGCTTCTTATAACAGAAAGCATGAGGGAAAATCTTACTTCGCGTTAACGTTAGCCTTTGCTAATACAAAGAAATCACACTACAATAATAGTAAGATCCAGGTCATTTCCTTTTAACTAGATATACTGGCCATGGAAAAGATGAAACTGAATATTGTAGTACCTGAGTTCAGTGATTTGTAGACAAATGAGAACAATGCAGTTACATTTTCCCAGTATTTTTTTTTCCTATAAGTCTCTGAAAGACAATGATTCTTTAGGTAATTTTATAGCTAAAAAACCTCTGTGGTACATTTTTAACACTTGAAGCTTTAAAATCGAAACTGAGTGCTCTGCTCTTGGCCAGCGCCGCTCCACAGCACTTGCAGGGCCCCGTGGCCTCAGAACACATTGGTGAGGGTCTGCCACTCGCCCGCAGCCTCCTGCACCACCTCCTCCAGGTGCAGCGTCCGCAGCTCCTCTCCGTCCTGCTCCTGGGGAACGGTGGCCGCCTGCAAGGTTCCTGCAAGGTGGCAGAGAGAAAGCAGCCTCAGCCCTTCGGTAACAGCATGGGGTTCATGTCCACAGTGCTCAACAGAGACAAGAAACCTCTAGCTTGACCTGCTTTCCATCCCGCTGGGGAGACACGCAGCCGTCTGTGTCGTAGCAGTCACTGTGACGTGCATGGGACAGAGCGCTTGGTGCAGACGCCCAGGCCCCTAGAGCTACATGACTACGGAGTCAATGACGAGCACCCACACCTGTGGCTTTTCTAATAGAAAGGAAAACAGGAAGCCCCGCAACAGTGACGGCAACACGCTGGAACTTTCACCAACAGCAACAGCCTGCCACGGCATGCGTGCTGGAAGTTTGCTGCCACCACGCTAGTGTCCACGATAAGGAGAAAAGTGAGCCTTCTTTCCTGCTGCAAAAACTCCCCACAATACGAAGTGATATAGCCCCCAGACGTGGCCCCGCTGGATTCACAGAGGCTGAACTCCATTCACAGAGCACACCTTCTCCAACAACAACTAAAACTGAAACACACACCTGTGCGACTCGCTGATCACAGCAGGGGCTCTATCTACTGTATCTACGGTGATAAATACTTTGCACTCCTCCTCTGCATGGCTCCTGCTGCCAGGGCAGCCTGATCTAAGTCACTTATTACTATCCCTTTGTGCAACAGATACTGCGGCTAGAGTGAGAAACAGAGGGGCACAAGAGAGACACAGCAAGTCACACCTGACATATCTCTGCTTCAGTGACATCGGTGTGAGTGGGTCACCAAGAGAAACAGACCCATGTGTGGCCTGTGCTAAGGAGACAGACTGCAGGCTAGAGAACCCGCCCAGAGCCTGCAGATCCCACAGCCCCACGCGGACGCCAGGCCGGCCCTGACCCCTGCGCGCTAAAACAGCCCGTGAGCTCCACGCCCTGCTGGGAAAGGGCCTCCAGAATGTGTGAAGACAGAAGTGGAAGTGATGCTTGGGCTGCCTGGGTGCTGGGTGCTCACTGCAGAAAGCGCTAGTGAGGAAGAAGCTGTCAGGAAGCTGCGCTCCTGAGTGGCCACCTGACTCCCAGTACACTCCCGGCACCCTGTCAGAACAGACCAGAAACTTCATCTCCTCAAAGTCTGTTTGTGCACACACGTGTGAGAGGCAGCACACACACAGCTGTACCTCAAAGACAAGGACACGTTCTGAGCAATGCACTCACTGCGTTACTCTGTCACTGCAGGAGGGTGGCCAGTGTGCTCACATGAGCTTCGATGGCTAAATGCACCAGGTGTTACAGTCTTATTGTCAGTGCCAGGCACGGATGGAGACGGCATTCGGTGGTGCAGGCCTGTGCTCACACTAAATCAGCAAAAGCACAGGCTCCCAGGCCTGCTCTGGCCATTCCTGACTTTACCACTCAGGGCCTCTCCACACCAGGCTCTCTTCTTCCCATGAACTGAGACTGCACCACACACGACATGTGACTGCTACTGGAACTGAAGGAAACGGCACACACCAGACGGTGAGTGCCCTAGGCTGTCTAGAGTGTGCCTGCTCACCCACAAAGCTGTGTGCTCGCTTCATGTGCAGCTTCATGTTGCTCTTTTGTGTGAAGCCCATGACACAGTAGTCGCACTTGTAAGGCCTCTCCCCAGTGTGCTTCTTCATGTGCACCTGCAGCGCGCTCTTCTGGTTGAAGGCCTTCTCGCAGAGTGTGCAATGGAACGGCCGCTCCCCTGCACAAGAAAAGCAACATATCCGGGTCACCAAGAGGATGGCATCAGACAGCACGTGTGAAAAATGCGCACTTCCTAGACGGATCACAGCCATTTTCTCCCTGTTGCTGTTACTCAAACTACTAGTTAACAGGATGTTGGCAAAGCCACTCCATACGAAGACAGAAAACTTTAGTCAAAAGTTACTGAGAGGTACAGAAACTAGAAATGAAAGTAGAACATAGATGGTTTAAACAAAAATGTTTCTAACACATTTCATGTGGTAAAGCACACTGTGCTGTGCAGGGCGCTGCTCTGTGTCTCACACCTCCGATAATATGTGGTGCTGGGTGTTTTTCTTTCTCTTCAGTGGCCATGCAAATGAGGCTTTACCTTAGCATCCCAAGGTGGGCAGACACCTAAAGATGGCCCAAGTCTTCTGCAGGTCCTAAAGATGTGGATGCAAGGATTTCAGGCCTCTGACTGTATTAGTTACAAAGGGACAGGTGTAAGGTCATTCATCAGCTGCCTTGAGTGAGAAGCAAGATCAGCCTGGGGCTGATATGATCACACAGTCCTTAACAGCAATGTTTCCCGCTAGAAGCAGTCCACGACCATAAGGAGCTGGGTTCTGCTAACAACCTGGATGAGCCTGGAAGCTACTCTTCTGCAGAGCATCCACACAAAGGGCTGAGCCCATCTCTGGCCCACGAGACCTGGAGCAGAGGCCCACCCAGGCTCACCTGCACCGCTGACCAAACGCTGTGACATAGGCAAGGAGGCTGTTTGAAGCAGCTGAATCTTTTATGGAACAAGAGAAAACTAATCCTATTCCCACCCTTTGGATCTTTTAATACCTCAGACAATTTAGTATGATGTGAAACACGGTTATAAAGTCCTTCCAAATCATTCAGAGATTAGGCGGTCTGTTAGGATGCTGGGCCGAGTGCTAGGGAGCAAGAGGGCAGGGTCAGAGCTTTGCTGGAGCAACAGCACCAGGGCTGGCTCACCAGCCAGGCGCCACGTTTCCAGCCCTCGGGGCTCAATGACCTGGCAGAGGAAGGAAGTCCCTAGCTAGCACTTCAACCAAAAATGGGAACATAACAAAATGCTTATCGCCAAGGACTATTTAGATGGTGTCGGATATTTACAAATTAAAAGCAGGCTATCAAGTGGAATGTTTTCATATCAAAATATCTTTTAAAATACTGCTCCAAGTTTAACAACCGTTCTTATGATCCACATAACTATAAAGATAAGTCAGATGTTATTGGCATATCATCTTAATTACAAAGAAAAATGGAAAACCTCAAACAAATATAGACACATTTAAACTATCAAATGAAAGTATTTAAATATTTAATGGTCCACAGTTTCATTAGCAATAAATGCTTAAGAAACCAGAATGGGAAGTCACATTAAAGCCAGAGACACATATCATTAAACCACTAAGTTTTAGATACATGACAGAAATATTTAACGAAGAACACAGACAGACCTTGAGATGGATGGTAAAATGTCAAATCTAGCTAAATATGAAAAAATGGCATTCTTATCCTACACTGAGCTGCCACTCCCTGGGTAAGGCTGAAGGTCACAATTCACATCCTAAGATGGTCATTCTGGTGTATAAAGGGATTCGCGGTGCTATGCATTTCTGTGTTTCTAAGGTGCACACTGTGCTGTGTTGAGTGATGCTTTCCAGTCCCTTCACAGTGCATGCTTTATCCTAAAGCAAAGGGTAGTTTATCTTTCTTTGTTTGTAAATAAACGCATTATGAAATTACAACACAAACATTTTTCTTTCAGGAAATACATGCTGTCACCTGTGGGTACCAGGATCTGAATCAACAGTCAAGGCCACAGCCTAGAACAAGGCCCCTGAACCCCACGTGCCCAGAGTCTGCGACTCAGGAGCGGCACTGTGAGGGGGTGCTGCATGGCAATCTGGTGACAACAGGAGTTACAGCAGTCTGTGAGGACAGAGATCTACAGGCTGACCCTGAGCTGAGTCTTAAGAAGACCCAGGGCGAAGGGCTGGGATGTCAACTGCAGGCAGAGAGAATGCTGCCTTAAGAGGCAGGAATGCAGCAGGGGACGAGTCACGAACTTAAGGAAGAGCCAGGGCTCAGGCCGGCCTGATGGGGTGAGAGGACGCTGAGTTCCACAAAGGGTGGCGGGGAGGATGTGCTCAGATTTGCCCCACACGGCCTCTCAGTCTGGTTGTCCTCCCAATGGAGACAAGGGGACAGTGACGCCTGCAGCAGATGGGGCAGAGGGACAGAACAACGCACAGCTCTTCGTAGAAGTAGCCAGCTAGACCCATGGTCCTGGGAACTCATCAGTCAAGCGTTGAAGCAGAGGAGAGGGAAGGGCCAAGAGTCAGAAGGGCTTGTTTATTTGCTTTGTTGTATTTCTGCTCTGGCACAAGAAGCTTGAGCAGATGTAGGCAGTGACAGGCGAGCGAGAAGGAGAGAAGTCTGCCTACAGTTGATAAAAAGGAAAGTGGGCAGGGCTGGGGTCTGGGGAGGGTCCCCTGATGAGTTTGATTCCCCACAGACAAAATGCAAATAGCAAAATCTCTACTTGAAAAAGCAGATAATAAATTCATCCAAAATTAGGGAATCCCCCTGTCTCAACTTAGCAACTTAGACCTCATCTCAAAAAATAAAAGGAGTAGCAACATAGCTCAATATGAAGGACTGAGTTTAATCCCCAATATTAACAAAGAACAGAGCAGGGGGAAATGGAACACATGGCCCTTGGTTTAAAAACTGCACACTGTATTGCACATGGGTATTTACATGCTGATGCCTACTTGGTCCCAATGAAGTCCACTTCAAAGAGCAATAAAACAAAGCACATCACACCTCCTTACCTGTGTGGATGCGGCTATGTCGCTCCAGCTGGCTTGGTTTGGCAAACGCCTTTTCACAAGTGTCACACTTGAACACTCTCGGCTTCTGAGAGCTTAAGGAGGGGCCGGCTTGATGTGTCAGCATGTGCTCCTGGCGGAACACAGAGAAAGTCCGTGTGTGTACACAGCAGAGCAAAGTCAAACCACCCTGAAACCCACAGCAGTGGCCAGGGCCACCACAGGCTCATCTCTGACTGTGCTTTCAAGGAGGCGAGTCCACTGGCAGAAACAGCAAGCTGTCAACAAGACCCAGGCTCCAACACGATACAATTGCTGACAAGGCCTGTGACCTTGGCAGGTCTGTGCTAAAAAATGCAGGAACTTCTCCTCATGAGGCTGTGGTCCAGGCTGAAGGAGACCACAGACCAGGTGTCCAGTGAGAGAGCCCCCAGAGCTACTCTGCTTCTCTCGGGGCACACAAATCCACCTGGGAGTCAGCCCCCAGCCAGTTCCGCAGAGGTCTGCAGACCCAGGACCATCACCAGAACACTAGCAACTTGAGTAGGTTCTTCCCATCAGGGGACTACGATTCCACAAGGAACCTCTTCCGTATTCCCGGGTTCCCCTATTGTGAACATTTTATATTAATATAGGATGTTGGTTATCAACACATTAATAACTAAAGTCCACACTTGATTCTCCTTTTGCTAGTTTTTTCCTACAGTTCACTTTCTGCCCCAGGACCCCATTCAGGACACGTTTGGTCATCACGGCTCCCGAGGCTGCTCTTGGTTGCTTCTCAGTCTCTCCTTGTTTCTGTAGCTCTTGATGGCTTGGAGGGGGTCAGGTATTTTGGAGGTCATCCCTCAGCTGGGCACTGTGTCACATCTATCTCACGACCTGGTGGAGACTGGGTGGTTTGGGAAGGGAAAGTGTCTTGTAGCCAGGACATACACCGATGTGACTGGCAACTGCGGATGAGGACCTGGGCT
>RJWT010031777.1:0-14288 GCA_004365215.1 Cuniculus paca | reverse complement strand
GAAACATTTGCAGTGTAGATGGGTACTTGTTGTTCAACGACTGAGCTCTGATCCTGTGGCCAGGTCATTAAACGGATTGGTCGCTAAATGAGGAATTGCACGATGTCCGTACCTTACAATACTCAGAAGAAAGACATGGTCAGAGGAGGCACCAACTCGATGACTTTGCTTTTATCTGCGTGGTGCTTATATGCAGTCCTGTGATGTGTAACAGAACAAGAAGCTTCACCGTGCGCTGTGGTACGGTGGTACTGGCTGTGGGAGAAGCCACCGTAGGGTCCCACTGCCGCTCATGTCCCTGCGTTGTAAGTCTGAGCGTCCGCTGAATCGTGCGCTTCTGTCATAAGATACTGTCATCTTTTTATTCAACTTTTTCTTGTCTACTGTAAGAGACGCAGAGAGATGTGCACTCAAATACCTACCAAAGGGTGTGGCAGTCATGCTGTCATCCCAGCACTCTCAGGAGGCTGAGGCAGGAGGAGACTCATCTCAAGTTCAAGGCCAGCCTGGACTACAGGATAAAATACTGTCTCAAAAAAGAGTCATTTACCTACTGCAAAGAGAAAAAATGAGGGAGCTTGACTGTCCTTCTCCCTGGAGTGGTGCTCTCTCACTGCTAAACATGTCTTAAAAAGTCCCTGATCATCCTCTCATTTCTTTTTGCTTTGGTTTGGTTTGGTTTGGCTTTTTGAGACAGGGTTTCACTATGCTCCAGGGTGGCCTGGAACTCAGTTCCACCCTCCCGCCTCAGCCTCCCGAGCACTGGGAAGACCGGCGTGCACATCCACACCTGGCTGCTTCTCCCCCGCAAGCTGTGGGGTCCACGCTGCTGCCGTGGTGCCCTCCTGCCTCAGCGCCTCTCTGCCTGGCCCTCCTAGTCCCTACCCCGCCCCGCACCTCCTCCCGGCTCCATAGCTCCCGGCTGGTGAGTACAGCACCCTCCTCTCGCTCCAGCCCGCAGCTCTGGCCTCAGTGTCCGAACCAGCTCTGTCCCTGCCAGCTCTCCGGATTCCTGAATCCACTGTTGAGTTCACACCCTTCCCTTCCCCTCCCTGTCAGCCACCTCTTGAATAGGCAGCTCTGGCTGAACCCCTTCCTTTGGTATCGGGAGCAGGAGCTCCGTCCACCTGTGCCCTGCTCACATCTGGGGCTCCACAGCTCTTTGGAGCCCCGGTGCCCACTTTTAGACACCATCATGCCAGCACCCCGTCCCCCATGTCCACAGGCAGGCTGTCCCATGCTGATTATTTCCCAGTTCCCCTCCTCCTCTTCCCCTCCTCCCCCTCCTCCTCCTCCTCCTCTTCCTCCTCCTCATTCCTATATTTGCTGTCAAGAAAAACAGCATCTACACACAAGTCAGTTTTTGTCACCACATTTATTACTGCTTTCAACTTCGTCTTTCACAGTGAGGTGTGTGGTGAAAGTACAGACTCTTTCCCCGGCCGAGGCACCCCCAGTCCTGGAAGGGCTGCTGGACACTGCTGGGGTCTCCACACCAGCAGCCGCACGGCCTTGTGTAACGGCCAGGGCCAGCTGCTTTCCCACGATCGCTGCCCTAGTTTCTGGCAAACTCCGAAAGGGTGAAGCAGCTCATTAGTGCGTGCCAGGGCTGCACTGTTGGGATCCTGTAGTGCCTTCCTCCTCCTCTCTCTCTGCAGATAAATTCACCAGCACCCAGATGTCCCCAGTAATATCCATGAGTCTTTTTTTTTTTTTTTCCTGTGAGTCTTTAAAAAGAGCTCTTCTGATAAAGAGGAAAATGCGGGACACAGATGTGTACTAACTCAGAGAGCTGAGATTCTGCTCTTTAACCCATAGCCAGGAACCTGATTTCTGTATGAAATCTTTGATGCATGCATTGATACTGTTTCCTTAGTAAAGGATGTGAGTTTATGTATTTATTTATTTATTGTTGGTACCAGGGATCAAACTCACAACCTCATGCCTGCCAGGTAGGTGCTTACGTCACTGAGCTAAATCCCCGGCCCTTATCTTTTTGAGACAGGGTCTTACTATGCCCTTCAGGCTGGCCTCGAGCTCACTTTGTAGCCCAGGCTGGTCTCGAACTCACAACAATCCTCCTGCCTCAGCCTCCTGAGTGCTGGGATTACAGGAGAGCGCCATTATGCCCGGCTAACTAGGTGAGTCTTAACTCAAGCTATTACAGTGTGTGAGCAGAGGACTAAGAAATGCTGCTGAGCCGGAATAGGAAGACAGACAGAATTACGAAAAGAAAACTCATCCTGTTGCATCTCTGGAGCCAGGGGGAAAGCGGGGTTCCTTTCGCTGCGGGCCTGCAGGAGGGTAGTGCGCCTTGCCCACGGCTCTTCCTTCCTCTCTCCCTCTGGGGTCACCCGTGCAAGGGAGGCCCCTGCATTTGGCACCACAGGGACCTCACACATGGTCACCTGAGGTGCTGCTTCCAGGTGGAGTGGGACTCAGATTGCCAGGGTTGTCACACAGCCGGTTAGGGCTCCAGGCCAGGCGCCCAAGGAGCAAAAGGACACAAAAGCCGCCCACTCGGGTGTCCCTGGCACCTCCTGGGCAGCCCTGTGCGCAGCCTTATTGCATCAGCAAGGGGGCCCCTGGGCTCTGTCCGCTGCTATCTGGGGCATGCTAGGCGCATTTCCTGGTTGATGACAAACTCGGGGCTTTGCCAAGGTCCACAGGGTGAGAGCCTTGCCCTCCTCATGCTTAATTAAAAAAATGAACCGCCACACAATTGCCGCCTGTTCTGGTGACTCACCCGGCCCGCAGCCGCCCCACCTGCCCCAGCACGCTGCTGGGAGGCTTGGCCCTGCACGGACGGCCTGGGAACATTCGGGGACCCCGACCTGCAGCAGCACAGCTGAAACGCAGATCGCGCTGGGGAGCTGGGGGCGTCGCTGGCTGCCCCTCCAGGTGGGGCCTACAGGGGGCAGTAGAGAGACTGACCGTGCATGGTAAGGATGGTGTATGGAGCGGTTGGTGCAGAAATCCGGTCAAGAGCTGAATAGGTTCTAGGTTTCTTATGTCCCTGCCCCCCACTGGCCTGTGAATCCAGAGCTGTTTAACCCAGGCCTGTTTTTCCACATCTTCTGGGTTAATAGCACGGGGCATTGGTTTTCTGTTTGTTTTTAGATTTTTTTTTTAAGACAGGGTCTCACTATATAGTCCAGACTGACCTTGAACTCACTACGTTGTCCAGGTAGGACTTGAACTCAGAGCCATGCTCCTGCCTCAGCCTCTGGGGTGCTGGGATTGTACACTCCCCATCTTCCCCACAGTGGAAGGCTCCTGTAATTCACAAAGAATAAGTTGGTTTTTGCTGGTATTTTGCCCAGTGAATAAAGCAGTCTTCCCTGAAGACAAGGCGTGGTTCTCATGAGGCCAAAGTGGGTTTATTGTTTAGATGTTTCCCAAGGGTGTGTAGCACGGTGGACTTGGAATTTTTTGGTTTGTTTGGTTTTGCTGTGGTGCCGGGGGACTGAACCCAGGGCCTTTGCACTGAGCTATATCCTCAGCACCACTTATTTTTTGTTTTGAGATAATTCTTGCAAAGCTGTCCCGGCTACACTCAGACTTGAAGTCTTCCTGCCTCAGCCTCCCAGAGTGCTAGGATCATAGGCATGCACCGCCATGCCCATCTTGAATCCGTTTTTTTGGGGAAAAAAATTTTTTTTTGTCTTTGCAGTGCTTAGGATTGGTACACAAAATGTCCCACTTGTGTGCTAGACAGACACCAGCCCGGAACCACATCCTGACCCCCTTTTATTTTTGAACAGTTGCTTCATTGATGAGCCTACAATTTAAAACTCCTTCTTGAGTTTGGTGTGGTGATGGTCCACATCTGGAATCCCAACACCAGGGAGGCTGAGGCAGGATTGCCATGAGTTTGAGGCCAGCCTGGGCTACAGATCGACATCCTGTCTCAAGAAAGTACAAGTGATTAGGGATATATTCAGTGGCACGGTGCCTGCCTGGCAAGCACAAGGTCCTGAGTTCGATTCCCAGCACCAAAAACAAAATGAAACAGCCTTCTTTTCCACTAACCCTGCAGCACCAGCACCTTGCAGAAGAGAACTGGGTCATGGGTGAAGCCCGTGTCAGGCCTCAGGTGTTGGACACTTTCCTGGGGGTCTGGGGGAGGTGTGACACATTTAAACCCTTGAGTTCCCAGATCCCTGGGCCTGTGTGAACGCTGCAAGGTGGAGCCCCCAGCGCTTGCTATGCCCAGAGTCTGGCATACACAGTCTCCAGATGGGAACACCCTGGCCTTCGAGAGCACCTGGCCTCCCGATGCCTGGAAAGTCCAAGTGCTCTGTGCAGTGTTTTGTGGTGTTTCTGATTTATACTAAACAGATACTGGCTGCCTTCCACTGTGACGTGCACATGCAGCCGCGTTCGTGCCTAAATAAGTGGGAGCAAGGGCACTGGGACGCTGTGCACTGCTGTCACTTCGCGCTCGTGCCAGGGAACCTTGTCCACCCGCATCTGCAGCACGCTCAGGGCTCTTCGCCGTGCACACAGCTGGTCCCCTCCTTTCGGTCTCCTCCTGTGGAAGCAAGTGGATCAGGTGTTGTGGTGACCTCCCAAGCCACGTCAGCTCCAATATGAATTCGCCCTCCCCATGCCCTTCCTCATATTCCGCCTCTACTTAGTGACTGAGTGCTTGGCTCAAGGTTTTCTGAGTTCCTTTCCGAGTTCCTGTTTTTCGCTTTTTAAAAGACAGTTCCGATGCCTCCGTGGTCCTCTGTTATGTTAAGTTTGTCTCTGAGAAGTGTTGTTTCCCTGTATGTACTGGTTTGGTTTGGTTTGGTTTTGTGTTTTGAGTCATGGTCTCACAATGTAGCCCAAGCTGGCTTTGAACTCATGGTGAGCCTCCTGCCTCAGCTTCCCCAACTGCTGGGACTTTGCCAGATTCTGCCACCACACCCAGCACTGGTTTTTACTTTTTAAGCAAAGTATGAAGAAGTCCCTCCTCCAGAGGACTGGCGTCCTCTGTGTCCCCAGAGGTCAGACACCTTGAATCGAGGAGCAGTGCGCATGTCCCGGTGATTGTCACCCGTGCCCTCTTCGCTGTGCCACATGGCATGACTGACAGTGATGCTGATGTCGCATCACAAAGATCTGCGGTGTGCCCAGGTGTTCCACACCTCAGCTGGCAGCCGCCCGTATCCCCCCTCCTCCTGCCTCCAGCACCCTGACCAGGGCGAGGCCTCCCTGCTGGCCACCTCAGAAGGACGGACACGCCACCATCCTGTCCGCTTCTGGAAGCACCGTCACCTTTCAGAGCCCTCCTGGTTCAAGGGCCCACGACCTTCACACGGCAGGAAGCGGGCACCCAGCAGGGATGGAGGACCAAGGTGGAGACGCGTTGCCTGGGTAACCAGGTTCTGGCCCCAACTGGACCACAGCGGCTGGGCCCAGCAGTGTGGGCAGTGTCTTTGCCCCCTGAACCTTGCCTGGGGGGGGGTCTCCTGCCCTGCTTTGTTCTAATTTGGTGCCAAGGCTGAGCAGTCACCCCACACTGACGCCCCTACACTAGCCTGCAGCGCATTTGAAGTCACTCTCAGCGTCCTTTGTGTTTCGTGCTGAAAATTTGCTTTCGTCCATGTTTGCAGTTGATTCATGTTTTTTTTTTTTTTTTTTTGAGACAGGGTCTCACTATGCAGTTCAGATTGGCTATGCCCAGGCTGGTGTCGAACTTGCAACCATCCTGCCTCAGCCTCCCAAGTGCTGGGATTACAGGAGTGCACCACCATGCCCGGCCCACGGTCCGTCCTTTAACATCTTAAATTGCTACCACTCTCAATGTGTGTGACCTCAAGTACACACCTGTGCTGTGAAAGATGCAAAATGCATGTGACCTCTTGAGAATTAAGGGTTTGCCCATCCAGCCTGGGGTTCCATCCTTGGGGTGAGGTCGGCCATGCATCTCTCGCCTCAGCCTTTGATGTCTGCATATTTAGAGAGGTGTTTATAATGTGACGTGCGTGTGAGCCGCACTCAAGGGTCCACTTGGCTACGCCTGGAGCACAGGCCAGTGTCATACTCAGGCAGAGAGGGACACCCATGGCCTCTGAGACCTACCACTCCCTCGGGGAGCCTCCCCTTCCTGGGGCACCTGCCTGCTTCCTTGTAAATTCTCCTCCCAGGCTGAGCAGCATATGGACTGCACAGGTTTGTCACGCACTCTGGCTGCCCTACAGTCTCCCTCTGGGCTGAACAGTGACCCCTGCACTTAGTATGTGTGAATGCCACATTAAATAAGAAGCATTTGGGGCCCAGGAGGTAGCTCAGTGGCACAGTGCCTGCCTGGCAAGCGAAAGGTCCTGTGTTCAATTCCTGCCACCAAAAATAAATAAACAACAAAAAATGAGCCTTTGTTTAGAAGCTCCCAATCACAGGAGTTTTCTCAGCTTCTCGCATCCTTTCTCACATTTGCGAAGTGGCTGCCACGTCCCCTAAGAGCATCGTCCAATTTTCTCAAGGAGTATTTCTTTCAGTAGCTGTCATGCCCTTGGGGATGCATCTGGAATAAAGCAAAGAAGTCCTTGTTCTGTCAGAATAGACACTCCTCCTGGAATAAACATCAGTGCAAGGCTAGAAGAGATTGCTGGGGGCTGGGTGTTCTTTTATTAGGAAGGAAGATCTTTCCCAGGAGCCCCTGGGTAGGTTCACCTCCCACCTCCCAGGTCCGGATTCTTTGCCTGGTTTTGGGGCCAGGATGGGTCCTGTGGCCGAGCCTTGCCCCCCAGGAAGCCAGGAAAGCAGTGTGGCGGGATGAGTCTGCATGGTTGTGCAGTGAGCTCCCTCCCTCCCCACGCCCCTCTGTGGCTGCAGTCCAGTCCTTCACACAGTGCGGACGGGCCCCACTAGAGAATAATCCAGGCCGTGCCCGTAATCCCAGCACTCCAGAGGCTGAGGCAAGAGGATCACCATGAGTTCGAGGCCAGCCTGAACTACATGGCGAGACCACGTCTCAGAACTAAAGACCGTGGAATCCTGGTACGAATCTGCCCAGGTTTAAATGCCAGCTGTTGCTTGCTGTTCCACGTTCATTGCGGAAGGAGACCCGGGGAGCTGTGCAGGCCAGGGGATCCGAATGATCCGACCCGGAGCTGCCCTCAGCCCAAGGGAGTGGGCCTAAGGCAGAAGGCCTGGGCGGGATTCTGCGCGGAGCAGGTGCCCAGGATAAAGGCAGGAAACCGAAAGAGGGGCAGGGCTCTCAGGACTCAGAAAGCACTGGGCCAGATGCTTGGCATGCGTGGCCCGCAGCCCTCAACGGTTTCCAGGGACCACTGTGTGGCAGCCACGGTGTCTGCAGGGCTGGGACCAGAGGGTGTCCCGGTGCTGCAGTGAGGGAGAATGCGGGCTTCCTCAGCAGTTTGGGGAGGGGGTGCGGTGGAGGTGCCCCACTGTCCCCTGGCAGCCTGGCCTTGTCACAACTCCTCTGAGCGGCTCTTTCTCATTATTACACAGCACTGCAGCTGCTGGGTTCAAGATTTGTCTAAAAATCACACAAGGAGGCTGTAATTCCAGGAGGCTGAGGCAGGAGGATTCCTGTGAATTTGCTGCCAGCCTAGACTACCTAGTGAGACCCTGTCTCAAAAAACAAACAGCAATGAAACAAAACCACACAACAAAAATGTAATGTCCTAAGGAATCTTTTGGCCACCTTCATAAATTAAATACAGTATAAATGTGCTAGAGAGAATGTAGTATATGTTGTTTGAGAATCATTGCCTCTATTTACAAGGTGCTTCACATACAATGTTTGAAGTCTGTGGTGGCTCCTCGTATGCAGCTGATTTGTTCGGTACTCATGAGATTTTTTTCTAGGCTTTGCTTTTTACTCCAATTTTGCCATTCATCTCTGAGTAATAAATCACGTCACTGGCAAGGAGGAGCACCAGGGTTTAGTCTCTTGATATGTATTAAAATAGTTGGATAGTGAACTTACATAAATCAAATGCAAGTAGTGCATTTATATAAATCAAATGCAAATAGAATTACAATTTTAAGCATTGTTATTCTTGTACTCTCCATATGGGTGTGTATGTAACTGAGGATCAAATCCAGGCCCTCTTGCATGCTAGGCAAGCACTCTGACACTGAGTTACATCCTCAACCCTTTTAAAATTTGGTGGTGTCTCACACCTGTAATCCCGGCACTCAGGTGACTGAGGCAGGAGGATTAATGCAAGTTGGAAACCAGCCTTGAACCAGTGAGTTCAAGGCCAGTTCGAACTACATAGTGAGACCTTCGTCTCAAGAAGACAAACAAACAAACAAACAAACAAAACTAAAATTGTATTTCGAGGCCCTGTTTTCCTAAATCATTCAGACTGAGCTTAAACTTGGTGATCCTCCTGCCTCAGCCTCGTGAGTGGCTGAGATTACAGATGTGCACCTTCATCCCAGTTTCTTCTCCATGACTTGAAGGAGCAGAGCTCTCATTTCTTAGAGCAGCCCTGTCCAATAGACACATAGTGTGAGCCACATGAAGAAAACTTTTCAAGTAGCCATGTTTAAAAGTGAAAAGAAAATACATAAAATTATGTATATATGTATATAATTATTATTGTTATCTCAGGAGGTGGGAGGGTCTCAGAATTACTGAGATATTTTACTGTTCTCTCATACAAGTTTCTGAAATCTGTTTTTTCTTACCTTTACAGCTCAACTCAGTTTACACCAGCTGAGCACCCTCTTCGCCTGGCTTTTCTTTTCTTTCTCTGTCTCTCTCATCTCTGTCTCTGTCTCTCCCTTATTTGGAGCACGGGGATGGAAACAGACCTCAGCTGCATCCTGTGCTTGGTCTGTAGCGCTGAGCCACACGCCCAGCCTTGGCTTTTGTTCTTTAACTCAAGGATCAGCCTTTTCCGTAACTGGCAAGCTTAGGAAGTATTTCAGCCTTTGCCCTTGTGCTGCGAGGTGGCCGTAGACAATACATGGCTGTGTTCCAATAAAGCTTTATTTACACAAGCAGGTGGCAAGTGGGTGTGGCTCTCCGGCTGCACTTGGCCCAGCCCTGCACTAACTGGATGTACTGTGATCTGGTTTGGGTTTTAATCCTCAGAAGTGCGTTTCTATTTTGGTTTGCTACGAAGGGAGCTATTGTGAGGGATCTCCTTCAGGAAGTGAGTGGCGGGAAGCAACTCCATTGTTAAAGAATGAATGCCAGGGAGCTGCGGCACCCCCTTCTCCCTCCTCAACTCCCATCTCGCGGGAGCTGCAGTGCAGCTGTGGCTCTGGGACTTTGAGGCTTGGGTGCTGGATGTCACTGCCTGGGTGTGGGTCCTGGCTCTGTCTGGCCTGAGCTCTGTGGCCCTCCACACATTAATCCCCCTCTCTGTGCTTCCAGCTGTGCATCTGTAAATGGGCAACAGCAATGCCCACCCATCGAGCGGCTCATATTAAAGGCAGCACAGTCCTCAGCCGAGACCCTTGGCGCACCTTGGTGTCACTGCCTGTGCTGCTCCTGCCAGCTGCATTAGTGCCATCCTCACTGTCTCTGAGTCCCAGATGCACAGTAGTCCTGCATCAGAAGGGAAGCAGGTCACCTTGGCCATCTGTCCACAGGTGATGGTGGCAGCCACCCACAGAGGGACACTGTGTTCTTGGTCTTGTCTCTTACAGAGGTCCACGGAGCTGTGCAGGATCTGCAGGGATTCTGGTACCAAAAAGTCGTGGGGCTGGGAATATAGCTCAGTGGCACAGCGCCTGCCTGGCAAGCAGGAGGTCTGAGGTCGATTCCCAGTAACGCCGCCCCCCAAAAGATGCGGTGCCTGTTGCTTCTCAGTCAGTTGAGGCTCATCAGTAGGAATGCAAGTGACAGCAGCCTAGTGCCGGCCTAGATGCAGCTGTGGAAAGGTGGGATATCGCGTGTCCCTGTGGGAACTGTCTCGGGATTCTTTAGGTACAAGGGGCAAAATGCGCACAGTGCTTTCATTTGCATTTTTAAAAAAGAAATAAAGTGTTTTCTTAAAAATGTGGAAGCAGACGTGGTAAGTGAGGATTTCCTCAGGAGAGCCAATTCTGTGTTCTGATTTAAAAGCAAACACTCCACGCGCTTTATTCTTTCTTTCAACATTGGTATGTTAGTTATTAGGGCTGGGGATCTAGCTCAGCGGTCTAAGTGCCTGCCCAGCAAGCGCAAGGTCGTGAGTTCAATCCCCAGTTTTGCAAAAAAAAAAAAAAAAAAAACAAGTGCAATCTCCCCATGTCTCTCGCATCCGTTCCAGTTAAACCCTGGCCTGAAGAATTCTTAGCTCCGTTCTGCCTCAGCCCATTTCCCGTAGAAGCCGTCACGTCCTGTGGGTACCCAACCGAGGGGAATAACTGGGTGCTGAGCTGCTGCACGGGGACCCTGAGAACAGCAGCTCCCAGAAGTCACAGCTGAGCCTGCCCCAGGACACTGGGAGACTCTGCTTTTTTGTGTCAAAGTAAATCAGACCTAGGTGGACAGTTAGTTTCACTTAGGTTTTCTGGGAGCAGCCTCATCCTGGGTAGCCCCGCAGTTGCGGAACGGAGTGATTCCAGGGCACAGGCTCCGTATCAGTATGAGTAGGGCAGCGCACACCACTAGGGAAATGACTGTGACAGCCTGGTCCAGTGTCTTTTCATAGATGTTTAGTAACCAGACAGCCCCACACCCGCCTTTCAGCAAGGCTGATTCGCACATCCCTGATACACTCGAATCTCTTAGGACATGCGTTGCATTATCTCTTGGTTTCAGCCCAGGTTTAGTCCCGTGATGCAAACGGCTGGGTTCTAACAAATGAATAGTACTGTGGGTCACCAGATCATTTCATTGCCCAGAAGCCCTTGCGTTGGCCTCTTTATCCCTGGCAACCACTGACCTTTCTGCTCTCTGCCTTTTCCGGAGTGTCATTGGGATCCAGTAGTACAAGGCTACTTCGGGTCAGCATGGAAGGTTCTTCTGTGCCTTTTTATGGGGTCATAGCACCATCATTTTTAAAATTGTGAATTAGTGCCATTGTGCGGATGTGTCGTAGGGGGCTGCGCCTGTCTTCTTAGTGAAAGACCTCTTGATCGCTTCCAGTTTTCGGCAGTGGAGGGTTTGCATGTGCAGAAGTTTTCAGCTCCGTTGGGGGAATGCGAGTGTGCAGTTGCTGACTGTTGTGTTAAGACTGTTGAGCTCTGTGAGAAACTATCTTCCAGACTGACTGTCCAGATACCCATTGCTGCGGCTCTAAGCCCTGTGAGAGTTCTGTTGCTTTCCATCCTCCAGCATTTGGTATCAGTTTCTTGGATTTTAATGATTTTAATAGATTTGTAGTGGTGCTCCCATGTTGTTTCAGTTTGTCATTCCCCAGGGACCGGTAATTCCCTAGTGGCAGCTGTTCACATGCTTACTAACCACCTGTATGCTCCCTTTGGCGAAGTGTCTTTTTGTAAATACATCTTTGATACCCTTTTTTTAAGATACGTGTTTTTCAACTGTTTTCAAGTCTCTCCTGTGCGTGTTTCCATTATCCTAACAGTATCTTAGAGAAAAAGTTTTAATTTTAACAAAATTAAACTTCTTAGCTTTTCTTTCCATATACAGGGCTTTTGGTATTATATCTAAGTCATCATCAAAACCGAGGTCACCCAAAATTATCTTCTAGGTTTCTTCTAGTATTTTTGTAGTTTTGTGCTTTATGTTACACACTTAAGTCTATGATCCGTTTGAAGTGAAATTTTACGAAATTCATAGTATCTGTATCTAGAGTGTATTTTTCATATTGATAATCCAGTTATTCTAGAACCATTTATTTAGAAAAGTTTCTCCATTTAATTATCTTTTCTTGTTTGTCATAATTTAGTTGACTACCGTTGTATAGACTGGCACTTTTTAAAAAGTGAAGAACATTTTCATTTCTTGAAAATCTGTAAGAGGCAAAAAATCTGTTGAATGTAAACAAATATATTAGAAGTACCCACAAGCAAAACCTCAATTTTATATATGTGTGCAGTACACCAGCAAGTGTGTAGCTGGTGTGTCGGTTCCTATGCTAGGCAACTCAAAAATTCATGCGGCTCGGTTCTTCTCAAAGAAAGACCTCTACTGGGGAGGTATGTCCGATGGGTTTCCAAAACTACACAAAGTGAAGAAAAGCGTGATCACAGATGCTCCACTAGGCAAGGACAGCGTGTGCTGGGAGCCCAGGGGAGAGAAGGTTGTGCGTGGCACCACGGCCAGGCGTGAGGGACAGTCTGATGGGGAAGCAGTCGAGGGACACCCAAAGATCATCAGATGGCACAGCGAGAGCTAGCAGAATTCGGGTGCAGGAGCCAGCTTCAGGCTGAAGACCGTAAGTGGGCACTTTAGTCCAGAAACAACTAGAATTATGTATAATTGGACTAAAGTGTAGGGTTTGTGCATTCGAGTGGAAAGGCACATTGGAGCCCTATTTTAGGAGCTTGAATTTCATGACGCCCAGGCCTTTCTTTTAACTTGGCATGTGCTGGACAGTCTCGAGCCGGGGCGAGGCGGAGCAAGGCTGTGCCTTGGGAAAGTTCTGTGCGCGTGTGTGTGTGAGTTACCCATCAGGCATCAGGGCCAGCAGCCCCCCCCCCCGGGAAGTACCCCACCAGCTTCCAACTTGAAATGAGCCCTCTTCTTGGCTGCCCAGTGCTCAGGGTCCCCAGGCCCTGCTGCAGGGGTGTGGCCTGAGGGCTGTGCTTGGCAGTGAGAAATTTCCATACCCTGTAACCTGACCTCCAGGGCTGAGTCGCAGCCCCGCTTTTGCAAGTCATGAAACCGCGGACCTTCCTGTTCTCACCTGGGGGGTGGGGGGGCTGGCTTTTCCACAGGGGAAATCCACTTTGTGCCCTTTTAGCAAAATGAGAAAACTAGCGAGCGGCAGCGGCTGTGTAGAATGTTTAACAGCCCCGGACTGCGATGACCAGTGTAAGTACAGAGAACCTTTGTCTCGCGCGTAATTGGCTTTTGTTTATTGCCTGTTTCAAGGTCAGGGAAATTATATTGCTGCTTTAGTAACCAGCTCCTGAATGAGGTTCAAAGCGTGAACAGCTTCTTATGTGACCATATTTATTCGTGCACCGTGCTGGAGGGTTTGATGTAGCAAAGAAAGCAAATAAAGATTGTGATTCTCTGCAGGGTGCTCCTTGTGGGTTAGTAAGGGGCGGGGATGGGAGTTCCCCTGAGACTTTCTCAGTCTGCTTGGGGCTGGGAATGTATTTTATTAGCGTGACATAATTGACTTATGCTAAACTCTTGTGGAATTCTCCACTGCTTAAGTTGAAGATGGATTATCAAAAGGTAAGGCTTGCTTTAAAGTTGCCTGGGGTAGAGATAGATCTCATGAGGGCAGTGGAAGAAACACATGTCTATCTCCTCTGTTAAGTGCTGTCTGTGAGCTTAACTGTAGGATCTCTCTCCCTTTTATAATGTGCTTATCAAGTAAAGAATCGCGTGGAGGTTCTTTTCACTAATTACCATGTTTTCTGGTGAGCAAGCCTCACGCTATGGGCTGTGTCCTGAGTCCCTCAGTTGCAGGCCTAATATGTGTGTAGATAAAGCTAAGGTATGTCGCACAGTGGACTCACTGAAAACCACGTGAAGAAGAGTGGAGATCTTCGTGTCATTTTAGAGTGTCACACAACTCCCTTTGACAAAGTCTATGCCTGTGGTGGGAAGGTTGGAAAAGACAGGTTTAAAAGCATGATTTTGAAGTTAGGACAGGAGGCCACCTGTTGGTGTCCCACGTGGAGTCCTGCATGTGGCTTTCAGTTGCCAAGTGAGGGCTCATTGCTATTTTTGATCAGAACAAGTTGGATCCCGGCACCTGCGACTGCCAGTCGGGTCACACAGCTGGCTGTGCCCTGCGTGCGCCCTGTGCTTCCTCCTGTGGTGGCTCAGACTGGGAAAAGGCTTTTAACACACTTGTTGGTGTACTGAAATAATTCACATTTACTCTTCCACTTGTTGGTAAAGTAGCAGCAGGAATTACTAAAGGTGTTGTCAGAGGCGGGTGCCCTTTGTGGGTCCCCTTTGTCACTCTACAAGTGCACGGTCCCATGTGCTGTCTCGTAGGTCCCTGCATGACACTGCCCTTGGCAGGTGCCTGAGTGGGAGACCTGGAGAAGCCATCGTGGGTCTGAGGACACAGGGACGGTCGTCTGGTCGTCTGCCATCAGAATTGAGGTGCAGAGTTGGGGCTGCCAGGCTGCCTGTCAGGGTAGACAGGAGTAACTGGAGTCAGATGTGCTTGGCAGTTGCTGTCCAACTTTGCAAAAGGTTTATTTTGTTTAGTTGTTTTTCCTGTGTACTG
>RJWT010031776.1:0-14281 GCA_004365215.1 Cuniculus paca | reverse complement strand
AACTATTACTGTAGATGGCCTCAATGTACCAATAGAAAGAAACACAGGCAGAGTAGATCAGGAGACAGAATCCATCAATATGCTCTATACAAGAAACACATTTAACTAGAAAGAAAATTCATAGACTGAAAGTCAAAGGAGAGAGAACAATGCCCTATGATGTGACAGGGAGCCAGAAAAAAAGTAGGGATAGTCTGCCCATTAATGGCAGAACAAATAAGAAAGACATGGTATTTTATGTGGTGGAAACCTACTCAGCTATAAAGGAAGATAACCTTACCGGTCTTGTAGGTGGATAGAGGCAACTGGTGATAATGCTCATGGATGAAATGGTTCAGAGTTACATGGGTGAATTTGGTGTTGTTTCCATAGTATAACAAACTAAAGATGTTAATGGGATCCAAAATGCACAATACATATTGGGGAAAGTCAAAGGGGAGGAATTATCTAAAAAAGAAAGGAAGTGGCCACTATTAATCTATTATCATGATTTGAAGCTCATATTGTCTTCATTGTTCTGATTTGTTGGACTTTATTACACTTGATGGCATGGACAGCTATTTTAAATATAACAAAATATATAATTGCAGCCATCCAGATGTCCAATTATCTTGTTAGAAACCCTGTATGGCTTTCATTGTTTGTTTTGATTGATTTTTACTCTATTCTGTGTTGTTTGATTATAGTAGGTCTGAAGGTGTAGGCAACTATTCTGAAGATAACAAACATTATGGTAGCCACTGCTGATTTACTATTATCTGGAGCTTCTGTATTGCTTACATTGTTCTGCTTTGTTTGTTTTGTTTTTGTTTTGCTGTTTTAATTTCTTTTATTTTGTTTGATTTTACTTATCCTTGATGGTATGGGCAGGTATATTGCAGATAACAAGAGGCATTATGGTAGCCATTATAGATTGCTTTTTACCCTGTTTAGAAGTCATGTACCATGTTCATTGTTTTGTTGTGATTGACTCTACCTTGTTTTATTTTGTTTGGTTGTATGTTTTTTTTAAATATATATGTATATAAAAAAATTGTTTCCGATGGGTAATGTGGGGTTGATTGCTGAAACAGGCTTATTTTTTTTTTATAGCAACAGGAGTGGTAATGGAGTTGAGGCCAGTGATGATGGGCAGTGTTTGTGAATCCTCTTTTTATATCCCTGAGATCAGAGTTTTTAAAGTCTCTGGATCCTTGTTTGTCATATGTTTGGTTTGATATAATCACCATTTTTCTTAGGAAACTCTTAAAGTCAGTATCAGACCTGTAGTCTCTGGTTGGAAAGAAATAGAGGCTGCTTTGTCTGGACTAAAGGTTATGGAAGATCTCTTATCTATGTACCTATGTATCTATCTATCTCTCATCTATCACTTATTTATTCATATTTTAAAAACAAATACAAAGATGACTCTCAATTTGGCAAGATCATGTCCTTGAAGGAGTATGGGGCATTCAAGCATGTATAAGAGCTGGTGTTTGGCGTGATGATCTCCAACTTCACAAGTCTCGTTGAGATAAAATTTCTTTTCAGAAGGTACTCCTGTGGCCCTGACTACATGGATTTTCTTTGAGGTCAGAGGTGCAGTGTGTTGGGCGAAAGCAGAATGTTTATTTCCACTCTCTACCATGAAAATAATTGGTTTTCTCCTGTTTTCCTGGGTGCCCAATGGAATGGAGCTTGGTCTGCCTTCATTGTCATAAAAAAGTGAGAGCAGAGGTTCAGGTAGTGACAAATTTAATTCCCTGGAAATCTGTTGATCCTTCAGGCTCAGAGGACATTTGTCTTTCCAGTGTCCCAGGTGCTTGCATTGGGCGTATTTGTTTGGGACTAAAGCACAGGGGTGGCTCCCGGTTTTGAATTGAAGTTCCTTTAGGGTCTGGTTTTTGCCCTGACCTGGGTGACATGACTGACCTTCCAGGTACCACTCAGGGAACAGCTTTCTCATGACTGCAGCCAAGAGAACAGTGTGATGTGTCTGCATTCTTTTTTTTTTCCTTCTTCTCCTTTGTTTCAGTTTATAAGACCCTTTTGGGCTATCTGGAGCAGCTGAGTGGCATTCATGCCAGAAAACCCATCAGCTTTCTGTATCTTTCTCCAAATGTCTAGAGCAGATTGAGTTATGAAGCCTGAATTTATCGTCTTGATTTTCCAGGGCTGACAGATCAAATGGGGAGTAGGTTTGGTAGCTCTTACATAGTCTCTCCTAAAATTTTGCTGGGCTCTCACTGTTTCCTTGGATTACTTCAGTAATCTTTGACATGTTTACTGACTTTTTTCCTCCCTCTTGAAGACTGGCTTGAAGGTTGAGCAATAATGCTCAAGAGCTTCTTTGCATTCTGGTGTATTGTAGTCTAAATCCGGTCTGATCACTGGAAGCTGGTCATTCACCCAGGCTCTCAGATCAGCAACTATGTCTTGGGCTCAAAGCCAGGTATGAGCTCCTTCTTGGACTCAGTAACATTCTTTAATATTGAAGAGAGTCAGGAGGATTTGTTGGCAGTCATCCCAGGTGGGAAGATGTGTTTGGAAGATTGAGGTCAGTAGATCAATCATGGCATGGGGCTTTTCTGAGTAGGAGGGAGTGTGACGTTTCCAGTTAAGGAGGTGGAGCTGAAAGGATGGTAGTAGAATTGGTTTGGTCTCTCCTGTCCTTCAAGGGCACAGGCAAGGTCAATTAACCTCACAGAAGGTGCAGGGAAGCTGCAGTTTCATTTTCAGTCTGTTATCATGTGAGAAACCTTTCCCAAAGTTTTTCATCATGTATTCTAGGATAGTGGGCTTGCTCTGGATTGCATTCATATTGATGTATGTGTACGGTATGCCCTTGAACAGTGTCATGACAGACAAACGGTGGGTGCCCCTCCTGAAAGAGAGACCACACAGGCATCTGCCTGGCTGCTTGGCTCTCATCAACACTGGGACCATCCAGATTAAGGGGAAGCATCAGTAGGTTCTCTGTTTTGTCTTCTCAAACCTCAAGGACAGCTTGCCAGGGGTTCCCAGATAGACGAGTCTGTGAAATTGCAGGTTGTACCTCTGTAGCTGTGAGCCTCTGGAGAGGGTGAGACTTTTGTCATGGAGCACAGACAGAATGACCTATTGCTTATGTTGCCCATTCACATTCAATCCTCATAGTCACATGTAGGTACACTGAGGTTAATACATTCTAGCCCCCAATCCCAGGGATGAAGTATGACCAAAACTGAAACTGCATGACTTGACTAACAGGTAAGGAGTGATCAATTTCTCTTTCATCCCATTCATAGGACAGTTACTGAGAGACTGAGGAATGTCTTGGGGCAATCCTACCTTGCCTGAGGGCTGGAACCAGTTGCATTCCATCTCCATCCTAATTATCCGCCAAGGAGACTCTGAGAAAAGACTGGAGGGTGTGCCTTCTTGTCTGCATGTCAGAGGGTGAGTTCCTGCTGTGGCCATCAGGCCTCCAAGAGTGACCCAAATTGGTCAGCACAATGTCTTCCCAGTCAGTGCAACAATTATGTTGAGGAAGCCCTGTACCAAACCAAAAGGAAGACAACTTGCACATAAAGAGTTGGAAGACAAATTATTGATTTCATCAGCAGGCTGGTGATAAATTCAGTTCCAAATCACCAGCTCTGAGTCAGTTTTGGGTTTAGTTTATATAGAATTTGCAAGCAGGAAATGCAAAAGCTGATATCAGGTTATTACATAATTGGTTACATCAATCAAATTATATGTTGTCAAGCAGATATGTTCTAGGCAGGTTTACTTAAGAAATTGTTTATTTTAAGGCAGGAAAATTCTGGGAGAGGATGTTCAGCAGAGTGGGTAGAGTGAAACATGTCCTTGACTGGGCTAGTTTGTCCTAGGTAGAAATTCCTTGAAACTTGTTGGAAAAACAGGATATAATTTTAGGTGGGGAAACACAGATGCCGCTGCTAAATTGGGTCAGGTTGACCTGGCACCTGCAAAAAGCAGCTGGACACAGACAGTCAAGGTTGACTGAGTTTAGCAATCTAACTATGTGACAGGCAGGATGAGCATATCCTGTCTCAGTATAGCAACAAGCTACTAATTGATTTTTAAATTTCTGCTAATTTTCTATTATATTTAAATTTCTATTACATTTACAGAAAATTTCTTCTTAGGAAATAAAGGTTTCTATACAAATAGAATTACAGACACTGAAAAGGAAAACTAGATTATTTTCCAGGAAGTCATTTATTTCCTAACCCACTATACATAAGAGAAATAGCATAAGTTGACCATTGTAACATTATGTAATATATGTTTTGGGTAAACATTTTAATGTCATGAAGTATCATCTACCACATAGTACCATAGCTAAGTCTTCATTAAATCATTTCAAAATTACTTGACCAAGAAAGAGCACAGATTTCCAGGGATCTCTTCATTGGTTTTTCCATAAATTTTATTTTTTGATAGGTAATCTTGAATAAAATGAATGATAAATAAACAATAACAAAAATTTTGATTCTGACATAAGTATTGTAGTCAAGAATAAAAATTGAGGCCAGAAGTCTAGCTCAGTGGCATAAGTGCCTGCCTGGCAAGCACGAAGTTGTGGGTTCAATTCCCAGAACACACACACAAGAATAAATAAAAGAATAAAAACTGAAGTCATTCTTTGAAATTACTGTCCATTCCCTGGTAAAATGACACTATTTTAGCAACCAACCATCATATGACTGCAAGACTTCCCAGTCATGGTGCCATATTAGAGTGCCAGCATTGATTCTTCTGAAGGGCACATTAAGTATTCAGTAATTACTAGATCCAGGTTTTCCTTGGAAAGGAGAAGTTTGGCTTCTTGAGATTTTTGTTACTATCTTTCCACATAAACATTGTTTCTTACCTTGGAGTCTCACTTTCAATCATATTATGTCTTATGCAAGTAACTTTTGACTTCAAGTTTTATTCACAGCTCATCTCCCTTCAAAATGGTGATGAATTATTGCTGCACATTGCTCAGCTTATGGCTTGGAAAATCAATTAACACTTGATTCATGGTGAGTAGCTGAGGTCTCATGGTGGTGTGGTGTCCCATGGAGAGATATTCAGTTCCTAACAGGACTCAGTAACACACGGGTAGGTTATTCTGAAAAAGAGAGAAATTCATTTTAATAGTAGATATGGAGTCACTCTAAAATTCAAGTATGCTCTATGATTCTCTTAGGCAGCAGAATATGCCAAGAGAGTAAAGTGTAATAAAGAATCCTTCTGATCCTATTAATCATTGCTGAAAGTATGTAGTCAATGGTAAGTGCCTATAACAACATATACCCTAGTAGAACTTCCTCTATGCTCCATACTTTCTTCTTCTGAACCCCTGATTTTACAATTATCAAAGAATTTATGTGGTCAGAAAGTGCTTTCTTATATGCAACACTGTACTGACAGGGCAAAAATTTTATATTTATCTTAAATCATTAGTGTCCAATGGAGTTGTAGGCAGATAATATGTCATGGATAATTAAATTAATGAGTACTGTTTCATCCTATACCCAAGAAGGAACACAAAGGGAAAAAAAAGGGAATTGAAGTAACCTTTGCAGGACTTTGACCCTGTGATTTTGGGCTATTTTTCTACTCTTGGAATTCGCATGTGTAATTTAACCTTAGATAAAAGGCAAAAAAAAAAACTTTGATAAATTTTAAACAAATTTTATTTTCTAACTTTACATGAATTTTTGTCTCATCATGTTAAGGTCATCTGAAGAAAATAATAATGTCCCAATTTTTTTTTTTTTTTTTTTTTTGGTACTGGGTACTAGGATTGTATGGACTTTAAGAATCCCAGATGAGTTTCCTGGATGTTTGGAGATTTGGGTATCAGTTCTGACAACCAAAGTTGAAAAGTTCTGAGTTTTGTTTCAAAGACCTAAAAGCAAGTAGTCATATGAGACTAGAACCTATTATAATTTTCAAAACAAAAAATAAAACTGTTACTTTTTCAACTGGTAAAAGACACTCCAACTAAAAGTTTTATTTCAGAATAAAAAGCAATAGGTAAGAAACCAAATATGAATTACATGATGTTAAGTCTAATAGAAATAAAGCCCTAGTGAATAGGATAATTATTTTCTTTCTCTTTTTTTTTATTTTTTTATTTTGAAAAGAATACAACCAAACAAAACAAAACAGACTAAAGGATAATTATTTTCAATGTCTTATATTTGTATTTCTAGTAAGCTATGTCATGATGATGTATTAGAATACTCAATTGAGATTGAATAACAAATGTTTTTATTTTATAATTTTTAAAAAAAATTTCCAAAAACTTAGACAAGTTTCAGTGTGCTGTAAAAATGCAATCTCAAGGAGTTTGAAACATAAGGTCACAGAAATTTTAGAATTACAACTGATAAGTGCCCAGGTGCTACCGTGTTAAAATTTAAACCAGTGGATGAAAGTATATTTGGGTTACATTGAAGGAACCTATATTTTTGGACAGTCTTGTCGGCAAGTGAGTGAAGATAAAAGCACTTATTTCATATTAAAATAGCTTAAATAATTGGATGACGGAAGGAAAACAATGAATGTAATTTTTGTAGAACGCATAAACCTTACAAATTTACATATTTGCTTAACCATGTTAGAAGTGTTTATCAGACTTATTCTAAGTGTTTCTACACATATAATGAGGAAAAATAGACATAATTCAGACTATTTATATACGAAACATTAAAATATAGACAGATGTGTAGCTCAAGGATCTATTGTGTGGTCTTGTGTCTATTTTAACTTTTGGTATAAATTTAAGTTTTAGAATCCAGTTAAATTTAAGAATTTCAAGAATCTCTTTCTGTATTGAAGAATTCTCTATTATGTATCACTTCTCTATGGATCATAATTTGAATAATTGGTCCTAACTGTTTCAGTCCTCCTCTGCATGTCCTTTGTCATGCTATTTTATATTTCTCTTCAGAAAAGAGCAAGGGTATACATCCTCCTGCTTGACTTTAGGTTCAGACATGCGATCTACTTTGAGTAAAAAAATAAAATAGGAGTCAATGTGCCAAGTAAGAAATTATGCTTTATGTGTGCTTCCACATGCTTCACCCTGTATGAGGTGCTTTCTTTATAATCTGCTATTTCCTTAGACTTGTACTGAAAGTAAACCTGGCACCACAGCTCAGTGAGAGAGTATCTGGACCCACATTCATAGTTTGAATAAAAGCTATACCCTGGTTGAATGTCAACAAGTTTGGCTGACTCTTACCAGTGAATTTGTTGAATATTGATCATTGTACAGTACTGAAATGTTGTGGTAATGTTATATACGACTTCCTCCTGTACTACAGATGGACATTGTCTTGTTCATCATCTGAAGCTATATATGTCTCTCTCATTCAGGTAGGACCTGTGCGATCTCATTTATGTCTCATCAATTGAATCAGAAATATATATATATATATATATATATATTTATCTTAAATTATTAGTGTCCAATGGAGTGGTAGGCAGATAATATGTCATGGATAATTAAATTAATGACTACTGTTTCATTCTATACCCAAGAAGGAACTAGGGTGACTCTATATATATATATATATATATATATATATATATATATATTTGACAATGTCTGCTTTTCAGTCTGAGTTGATAACCACATTTATGACAGCACAATTACTAATAACTGAATGTTAGAATCAGTCTATATGTCCATTAACAGATAAATAGATAAAGTCAATGTGGTATTCATACACAAAGGAATACTCCTCTGCAACAAAGAAGGATAAATTTGAATCATTTGTAGGAAAAGAGATGTACCTTGACATTAAGTGAAATAAATCAGACTCATGATGTTATCACATGGTTTCTCATATATGAGAAACCCAAAATATAAATAAACAGCAAAATAAAAGGTAGACAATAGGAAGTAGGAAGATTGATCTTTCTCAAATGAGAAGATCAAGGGGTGGAAGAAAGGGGTAGAGAGAGGAGAGGTAGGAGATAAAAAAAACCATTAGAATGTATTTTATATGTATATATGTACCAACTCTCACAAGGACCATAAACAATATGTACGACAAACGTGCACTAGTACAAAACTTAAAAACATGATTTAGATTGTAACGGAAAAAGCCTTTTGTCAAATTACCATCAAAGTAGATATGCACACAGGCTCTAGGCAAGAGATAACTATGTAGGTTAAGGTATCAATAGTTGTAAATGATGAATCACCTATTACTTGAAAGAGAAATTATGACAGAATTGCAAAATGAATGTTTGTATTTTATTTTAGTACATAATTTTTTCTAAAACATAAAACTGAATTTAGAATGACTAAAAAATTAAAGTGGTGTGTGTGTGTGTGTGTGTGTTTCTGTGTGGGTGTAGGACTGGAGGTGGTGTGTGTGTGTGTTGTTGAGGAGTAGAAAAATGATATAAAAACTTGGAAATAGTCTCTTTCTTGAATACTGTCCCTATAAAATATACGACTATAGATTATGCATACATAATATATTGTTAGGTCTTACTTTCTCATTGCTGGTACAAAATACCTAACATCCAGAAGTTAAAGGGGGACAGGTTTAACTTTGCTCACAGTTTCTAGAGGTTTCAGTCGTAGGCAGGGTGGTATAGCAGAGGATCATAGCAAAGGAGAAACAGTACTTAATTTGTAGAAGAGAACCAGCAAGCCATCACAGAAGGAAGGATATAGTATATATACACTTTCTGGGACGCATTCACAGTGACTCACTTCTTCCCTCTAAGCATCACTTCCCAATACTGCACTCAGCTGTAAACCCATCACCATATAACACACCTATTGTATCAGTTGGGGTTTACTAGAGAAACAGATATAATACAAGATATACAACTGTATAAAAAAAATCACAAGATTGATTTGATGGTCAGCAACAAAGTTGAATGAGGGAGCGTGCAGAGGGTGTCTGCATGCTAGAGATGAAAAGGGTCCAGCCCAAGGGCTGGAGCTTACTGCAGTGTTCTGTGCAAGTCCACATCAGAAGGCTGATGGATGGGTCTATGACAGAACACTGAAGAATCTATGACGAAGGCTGGAGTCCCAGGCAGAAACTGAACAGTCTGCGCCAGAAGCCAGGAGACGATGTCCAAGCTGAAGGCGAAGACTGGAGCTCCTCTGAAGAAGCAGCTCCCAGTGCCTCCTCCTTTGTCTTTTATTGTATGCAGGCTGCTCCCCTGGGGTGGATGTAGCCCTCACACCATCTGCCTGCCCTCCTCTTGCACAGGCTGAGAATGTTACCAACTAGGGACCCTGGCCCCCTGCTGGATCACTTAAAGTTCTGACCTCAAATTGACACAGTGAACAACATTGTAGAAAGTTAACTGCTTGTTCTCTACACCCCAGGTTGTAGAGCTGCTAAGTTACTTAGTTAAATTAAGTATCTAGACTTCTCAAGTCGACACAATGTATAAAGCATAACACCTATGGTCCAATATCACACACCTATGCTCCAGTCACCTCCCATAAGCCCTGGCAGTGAGCACATGAGGCTTCAGGGTGACTCTCTATATAAGCTATAACTCAGCTGCATTGCATTGCTCAAAACTCACCGTTGAAGCCCCTGCTCTCAGTACTCTAGAAGGTTAGTCTGTTTGAAGACTAGAGGTAAATTAAAATGAGGGCAGACTCAATCTTGTCATTACTTGAAAAAGAGAGACTACAAAGAAAAAGGACCATGTAGGGGCAGAGAGAGAAACAGCATCTGCAAATCAAGAACAGTCTTAGAAGAAACCAAAATTGCTAACAACCTGACATTATATTTCTAGCCCCAGAAGGGTAAGAAAATGAATTCCTATTATTTAAGTCATTCTGTGTATTTCATTATGATAACCTTATAAAACTAACATATATATATGCATGTATTATATGTACATGTGTTACAAGTTATTAAATTTACACAAAAATATTAAATATAACACATGTGTATAAATTATGCATATAAATGCATTGATTTATTAAACATATTGAAAGTATATACATACATACACATAGAGAACATAACTCGATTTAATACGGTGCATCATCATACATGTAGATACTAGGTTTAACTTAATTAAATCATTATTATACAGTTGGTATTGATTTGGTTTGGGGAGTTTCTCCATTGGCTGGTAAATTATCACCTTCTAATCTTTTCATAAGGAGTATGGTGAGGAATGCACATTTTTAATAAAGGAACAGAACTGATTATATTACACATTTCTTCAACTGTACATTTTAATCAATTCTACAATAATACAGAAAATGAGAATGACAGTGGCTGGGTAAGCAAAAATTCTGTACAATATGAAGAATATTATTGCAA
The DNA here is from genome assembly GCA_004365215.1 of Cuniculus paca. Lineage (NCBI taxonomy): Eukaryota > Metazoa > Chordata > Mammalia > Rodentia > Cuniculidae > Cuniculus > Cuniculus paca. The sequence continues at coordinate 3,977 of RJWT010031776.1, read as the reverse complement.
AGGAATTTGTGGGAGTTTTGTGTTTACTCCTTTATCTTTTATAGGAAAGAATTGCATTTGTGAATCATAAACTTTTTCACTAGAAAAGAATACTGTCTTAAAATGTTCATGAAAATTTCAGAAGAAAAACCAAATTCTAACACGTTGAAAATTAAATGTCCACTTTTGTATATTCCTCTACCAAAGATTTCAATTATTTAAAATAAAAAATGCAAGTGCTATCTATCTCCTCTAAGGTTTATGTAAATCTGACACATGTTGAGAACATTCCAATAAATTCCTAATTATTGTTTATGCAACTCTTAAAGGATAATAATATTAAAATATGTGTTTCCCAACTTACCAGACTTACTATGTGTATGAGAATTAATTTGTTTTTTTTGCTCTAAAGTAACAATTTCATGCAATTAGACATTTCATGCTTTCTGTACCTTTTAAAGACCATTTGTTAATAATGGATTACAAATTTTGTGAGTTAACATGGACAGCAAAATTCTCTTAGGATAGCAATGTAATGGGTTAATATTCTTTGTTAATGTTTGAAGTTTATATTAGCTGGAAGAAAATATTAAGCTTTATCTGGGTCAGAAAGTCCCAGCAGCATCTTTTCCTTTGAAATTTTATAATATCTATTTTAAAAATTATATTCAGAAGTAGGACATTTGTTGAAGAGTTACAAGAAATTTGCTCAGGGCATTCTAGAACTCTATTGTTGACCCTAGCTAGGCTTTCTTATCACCTCCCTAAACCAACAACTTTGCACTTTGACTTGCATGATTGAGGCATCCTGTCTAATGCTACAGGATAGATAGAATAAATTTTTGATGCAAAAGACTGTACCCTGAAATAATCGCAGTTAAATCCATATATAAAAAGTAGGCATCAAATGAAAGGTATTTAGAAGATGCTAGAACAAATGGAAATGAGAAGGAGGCTAAATAGCAGAAAAGCAAGGTAACAACAGTGGAGCATTTCGGCTCATGTGGAAAGAGAAGTCTTAAAGTATCTTTAATGTCCTAGCCATGAAACTATTAGCTCCACTTTCTTGTTTCTTTTCTCTTTCTTTTTTCTTTTCTTGATTGATATGTGCAAATGCAGAGGCTTTAAGGTGTAATATTGGATGATTCACAACTATTTTCAGTAGAATTCATTCCTCCAGTGAAGAAAGATGTGTTTTCAGCTTTTCTGTTAATTTTATTTTTCCTTCTCAGTTGTCTGTTCTTTTGTGTCTGCATAATGCTATAAATGGAGCCACCAGTCCTAAATTTATGCAGTCAATTTTTAAAAATTTGTGCAAAGTGAGAGGAAAAAATTGATGTAAAATTGTCAATCTGTTTCAATGCTTTTGAAATACTGTGTTTTCCCTTTAGGTAATTGTGACTAATTTCAAAGTTCCTTTAAACCTAACCTAGGTTGGTGAGGTACATACAAGTTGGAAATTTCATAGATTTCCATGTAAAGAGAATCAGACTATTGAGGGAAAAAGAAAAATTTTGTATAGGAAACCAAAATATTTTGTCTTTTTCACATGTCAGGAACCTAATTAATATTGGTGACTAACTGGAACAATGTAGAGTGAGGAAGTATTATGGGTTGTGATAATTAATAGGGTTTTGATAAATAATTAGGGTTCAAGAAATATTAAAAAGTCTATGTCACGGGCTGGGGATTTAGCTCAGCAGCCTAAGCACCTGCCTGGCAAGCACAAGGTTTTGACTTCGATCCCCGGTGCTGCAAAAAAAAAAAAATTTTTTTTGTCACTTGTGAAATATATTGTGTATATGCAGCTTATATTATGCTGTAAGAAAAGTAAAATAATATGTACATAGAAGGAAACAGATGTAGCAATGTACTGAGAAAATGATGCAGTTTCCTTAAGAGACAAATTATGGTGTAAGATGGAACTGTCTTGGAGTTGTAAAAACTATTTATCAAGGAGTAAGGCTGAAGAAAGAAAAAAATGAATGAATGAAATAAAAACATGTCATTGATACTGGGAGTGAAACTGCCAACCTACGATATGTCTGGTATGAGTTTGTGTTCTCTAAAATCAAAGAATGAATTTTAGGAGCAATGGAGGTTAAGAGCAGAATATATTTATTGAGAGAAAGAAAACTGTCAGAGGGACAGAAGGGGTCCCAAGAGGTTTGCCAAAGACTGTCTTTTCCAGGGATTTTTATAGAGTGAAATCACAAGGTGAGATGGGTCTAAGGTAGGGGAAAATCTGGGAACTTGCAAGATGGGCATAAGGTGGGACAGAACTGTGGTTAACCAGTAAGATTAATTGCTCAGTGTTATGGTTGATATATGTGTCAACTTGAGAAATTTAGAATTTTAACTGACAGACTCAGCAGGGAGCCAGGATCCTTACTTTGTAAATATCCCCATCCTGTGCAAGAGAATTTGGTGAGTGCTACATCCACCCTGGAGGGGAGGAGTATCCTGTGTACAATATAATGGAGAAGAAGGGGCTTGCTCTTGCCCCTTTTGGCTCTGGCTGCTTTTGTGGGCTGCTGCCTTGAAGTGTTACCCCAGTGCTGTGCCACCCTGCCTTGGAATCAGCTGATTATGGACTGAAACCTGCAGAATCTAGAAGCTAAATAAACCTTTCCTTCCTTTATTTTGGGCATCTTTTGTTTTGTCCTAGCAACAAGAAAAAAGTACCAAGACACTCAGGTAAAATTGATTAAATCAAGAACAAATAGGGAAATGAGTCATATAGCAAGTGGGCATGCGTACAGAGCAGGGACTCCTACCATAGCGGGTTGGGATGGTGACTCTTGGCTTTCTCAGCATGGTAGAGACCTGTTTAGAATATCAGTCCTTAGGCTGTGGGTGCATTTGTTTGATTTTTTTTCTTGAGCCCAGCCCACAACAGTAGGTGTCTGCCTTCCCTACAGTTGCAAGCTATCTGGGCTTCTGAACTGGCTCCTTCTAGGACCCAACCCTGTCTGACTGCCTGTAATATTTCTAACTCAGTTACCTGTAACAATAATTTGCCTCCAATTTAGCCAAAGAACTCCACATTTCACTTAAGGACAAAATGCTGATTAGTAAAGTGGTCAATTAATTTACCTATTACTAATTACTTGGTTTAGCTCTAATCTTTATGTAGGATACCAGTTATTGAGTAATGCTATATTTATGTAATGTATATTTATTAATAAATAATGGAAGAATTTTATTTTTTGCACTTTTGCGTATTTTCTGTAAAGAACAGAACAACAGGCTAAGCATTCTAAAACATAGTTAAGCAACTTTCATAAAAATAAACTTAGGTAAGTGACACAGCAAAAATTAAGGATTGTGAAAAATGGGAATAATTTTCTTTCTACTCTAAAATAGTCTTCTAGAACTTTGTCAGGGAGGAGAGTCATGCATCAAATATCAGTATTGTATTTGTATGACTTGTGATTATACCATATTTGTCACATTTTTTTAAATGAACATGAAGAAGTCAAGTAGTGGGGTCATGGTTAAAGCTATTGGGGAAGCCTCTCTGAGAAAGGGATTCATTTGTAAACCACTTGTTGCCTAGTATAAAGATAGTGAAGAAGAGATCATTCACATTAGACAGAAGAAACAGAAATACCTTGAGGTGGAAGCTTATGTGTTTTGTTGAACTACTTGCAAGGAGGCCAAAATGAATAGAGCTCAGTTATCAAGTAGGAGATGTGTTTAGAGAAATTGCTGGCAACACATTATGTAGTGCCTTGTAGGACACAGTAATGGTGACAGGAAGTCACGGGAGAATTTGGAACATAAAGTAACTTGGCCAGAATTGTACTCTAAGGTTTTATTTTGACTGAAGTGTGGAAAATATTTGGGAAATGTCAGGAAGTGAAACTATAAGAATAAATAAGTAAATTACTGCAATTGTCTAGGAAGTAACAACAAAGTGGTGAAAATGGTGAGGACTGACCAAATATGGGATATTTTTGAGCCACTAGATAGTTTTAGCACCACTAGATACTGCT
>RJWT010031775.1:0-14300 GCA_004365215.1 Cuniculus paca | reverse complement strand
TTTTGTTTCTACTGTTTTGGTTTGTTGTATTTTGTTTGATTTTACTTATCCCTGATGGTATGGGCAGGTATACTGCAGATAACAAGAGGCATTATGGTAGCCTTACCGATTGCTTTTTACCCTGTTTAAAAGTCATGTACCATGTTCATTGCCTTGTTTTGATTGACTTTACTCTGTTTTGTTTCATTTTATTGTATTCTTTTCAAAATAAAAAAGTGAGATTATACAATCAAAAAATAATAAAAGTAAACTAAACCTAAAAGTAGAGACTATTTCAATGTTTCTTAAGATTATATTTTTATGGTTATGTTTGTTTTTTTCTGTTGTTTTAGACAGGGACTCACTATGTACTGCAAGCTGGTCTTGATCTCACAGAGATCTTCCTGCCTTACCCTCCTGAGTGCTAGCATTACAGATGAATGCCACCACATCCAGTTTATGGATGTTTTTAAAGCACTAATTTGATGCTTTCTTCTATTGTATTGTATTTAGGATTTCTCTCCTTTAATTCTTTGTCATTCAATGCGTTACTTTACATACACACTTTTCTTTGCCATTGCCCATCCAAATAATGTAAATTGCAAGAACAAAATTAGCTAACTTGGGTGAGGATAAAGGTATTTGGAGAAAGTGTGTATTTTTAACTTGAATAGAAATACTTTGTTAAGAATCTTGTCATTTGGCTCAGAAGGGATTATCAAGTAGGCGACCAGTTGTTGTTGTTTTTAATTAGATTATGGTGTTATTTTAAAAATTTAAATATTTTTCTCTGTAAGCTAAAGTGGTGATACTCATAACTGAACAAGAACAATGCAGATTTTAAAAAGAGCATTATTTTACTCAAAACTTGTAAATACAACTCTGAAAAATTTATCAGAGGCACATAAAACAAATAGTCAATTGATGGACTTTTAATTGGTGTAACTTGTTTCTGCACAACAGTGTTGATCTAGTTCTTTATATTATTTTAGCCTTTCAATTAACTTCAGCAAATATAAGCTAAGTGCATATCACAGGACAGAGTCATTGCTAACTACTTCTGCAAAGAAAATAATGAAAAAATGTCATTATCCAGTACCAAGATATTTATAGCTTTATTAGGCAGTTTTACCTATGAAGTAATTCTGTACTATATAAAATATTTTAGGACATCTATAAACATTATTAAAAAGAATAATTGAGTACGAAAACTAGTTTTGATAACTAATTATCAAGCAGCATTGAATATGAAAACTAATTTTGATTAGTATGATTACTAACTATAATCCTGCTTACCAATATTAGTCTAAGTACCCTCCATATGTCATTTTAATTGGTTTTCACAATATGTTTTACACAGCTATGGTATTCCTAACAGGAAACTGAAGTGAAAAGAAACTAAGTAAGTTGTTTTATTCTTCTAATTGTGAAATTGCAAAACTAAGTGGATAGATTTTAAAAGCTAGCTACAAAGCCCCAAATATGAAAATATTACAAAGGAGATGGATAATTACTCTGATCAAATTCTCTGTGTGTTTGTGAACTATCAAAATGTACCCCCATAATTATGTGCAATTATTACATGTGAATTTAAAAGAAAACATATTGATTAATCTAAAAATAAAATAGGGGTTGGGGCACCATATTGCTGAGTGATAGAACACTTGCTTAGATCTCTAGCATGGCCCAAAAAGAATTTACTTTAATTAAGAGATGAGCAAGTGGTGCACTTTTCTCAAAAAATATTTGTACACAAAGAGAAACAAGGAAATTTATGAAGATAAATTTTTAAACAAAAGAAATATTAGTAGAAGTGATTTAATAGAAAAACTAGAAACACAATTAAGAAATAAGCGAAGAGAAAATATCATTTATTAATTGACTTGAAAAGTATTCATCATCCTTGATATACAAATAAAAATCAAAATGATGACTACTTTTTCATTTTAATAACTACTTCATAAATCTCTATCTAACTTAAAATAATACATATATAGAATAGAAAGTGAAATTTCTTCTTTATCTATCCGTATAGATCCCTAACCTACTCTAAATATGTAAACAATGTGGGTAATTGCAGAATTTTTCCCTTTGCGTTTTTTTTTTTATGTTTTCATTAGTACGTGTGTGAAATGCATAATGTTTACATTCCTTGTGTCAAGTTGGTATGTGCACATAATACGTTTTAATTCCTTTTTTCATCATCTTTTCATCCCCTCCCTCCCTTTACATTCATCTTTTGATTCCCTCCTTTTTTGTACATAATTGCAATACATAAAATTTATATTCCTCATGTGGAGTTGTATATATACATGAAACATCTTAATTCCCTTTTTATCTCCTGTTCTTCCCTTCCCCCACTACATCTTTTTATCCTCTTCCCTTTTGAGAAAGCTCTACCTCCCCATCTCCCATTATCTACCTTGTATTTTGGTCTTTATTTATACTTTGGGTTTCTCTTTATAAAAGAAGCTATGTGTTATATAAGTGAGAGTGTCTGATTTACTTTACTTAGCATTATAGTTTTAAGGTGCATCCACTTTCCTACAAAGGAAACAAATTTATCTCTAATACTGACAGAGTAGTACTCCATTGTATGTAATACCATATTTTCTTCATGTGTTGATGGACACGTAGGCCATTTCCAAGATTGAACAAATATGAATTGGGCTGGTCTAAACATGTGTTTGCATATATCACAGAAACATAATGTCTTTAACTATTTGAGGAAGATGCCAAGAAGAAGAATAACTGGTTCAAATGGATTTTCTCACATAGCGGCACATATGTGCTTATATGCATAGATTCCTAAATAAATAGGAGCAGTAGAAGAAAAGCTATGTTGAGAAGTTTGTAGCATACATAATAAGGTATCTGTAACATCTTAATACAATTTAATGTTTCAATGTCTTTACATTTGTTGTATTCTTTTTAATAGTCTGATAGAAGGTAATAATAGAGATAGACCAAAATCTACTAAACTATTCATCTTTGGTTTTCATTATTAAAATAATCTTGTTTCTTTTTTTTACAAAATAGAGAATAAGATGCAATTGAGTTCTCTGATTTGCTAGCTCTAATAGAATAAAAAAGTTGAATATGATTGATAGCAACCATTTGGTCTTCAGAAGTCATTACAAATTTAGAAAACATCCAAAACTGTTTTGAGTTCATTAGTTTTCACATTTTTTACAAGAACTGCATTAACAATTTAAAGATTAAGATATTAAAAAAATAAAAATTAAGATATTCTGTCATTTTATTTGTGTGTAGCATAATCTATTTGTGTATGTACATACTTTGTAAGCTGAAAATCTTGGTTTCTTTTCTCTGGTTGCTGAGACAAAATACCTGACACCCAAAATTAGGGAAGGAAAGGTTTATTTATCTTACAGTTTTTGGAGGTTTCAGTTCATACTCAGTTATCTCCAAGGCAGGGTGGCATGGCTGAGGGGCAGCCATTCATGGCAGCTGCAAGTGACAAGACCAAAAGGGCAAAAAGCAGCAAAACAGGCCTCCTTCCCTCCCCTATATTATATGCTGACTCCACCCCTGGGTGGGTGCAGCACTCACAGCGCCAATCCTAGTGCTAGACAATGAAAAGATCACAAACACTAGATTGCATGAGGCTTGGGGGGCCACCTAGAAACAAACCATAACACCTACTATATTCTAAATTAACATCATTCTCAAAATATAGTGAATATAGAAGTATCCTAACCCAGATCCTTGCTGTAGTTGGAAATTTCCATTTTAGTGAGAGGAACTAGGACATATATAGCAAAATATGAAACACTCATAATTTAAATAACCATTTAAGAATAATTTACTAGTATTTTCTGTTCATGGTGTATGCCCATTTTATGAATGAACATTTACTCTTTTCCTTATTTATTAACATGGATAATTTCTCCCAAATTTTCATTAACATTTTGTTTTTATAAAGTACAAACTTAAGCTAAACATTTTTTTCTTCTGCAGCTGTATACATTTTATAGATTTTCCCATATAAATTATTTTAAAAGAGTATCTCTATAGTGCTCTAGTGTTTCAATTTTAGGAACTTATTTCCTTTTACCAAATGATCAACTGTTACATTGGCCATAATGACCAACTGTTACAGATGACTTTATCAGCAGTATTTTTTGTTGAATAATTATATTTCTCTACTGAATGTGGTTGGCAATTTAAAGTCATTGGATATCATTTCTTCAAATATTCTAATTTTCCTATTTGTATGCCAATATTACATGATTTTTCATCACTCTTTATAGCATTTTGATGTCAGCAAGAATATGTTTTACACCTGCTCATCTTTTTAAAACACTATAAGTCATTACTATTTTTTCATTTTCTTGATGAAGTTTCACTTAAAACATCTTGTGGGGCCAGTTCCAAATGAGTTTCTTTGAATTTATAATTAAAATTGGTAAAAGAATGAATTCATAAGATTATTTTATCACTAGGGAAAAAGTATTTTTGCTGTATTCAGGTCTTTTCTTAACTGCACTATGCTTTTGAATTTATTTGTTGTTGGTGTTAGTCTTCTTTTCCCTTTATGGTGTAAATTTTATCATTTTTATTTTAGAAGCTGTGTTTATTTTATATGTTGTTAATTTATAGGAACCACATTAACAATTTAAACTTTTATCTAACTTCAAAAATTTATTTATTTTTTTAACAATTTCTAGGAGACCTTCAAAGCAATGCTTAAGAATAAATTTAGTGACATAAAATATCCTCATTTTCACGAATGAAATTTTTACTTTGAATTCTCTTTAGTAAATAACTCTCCTAGTAGTGAATTTGTATAATGCCTGTGTCTCTTATTTTTTCAAATTATTTCTGTTTATTTGTGTTACTTTCCTTTTGTTGTGTTATAGTTCAGGAATATAGAGTTTAACATTTTATGTTTTTTTTTCTACTTGTTTTTAAATTTAAACCAATCTGTTTATAAGGCCTCACCAAATTCATACTTATTCCAAAAAGGAAGAGTTTAAACAATGTATTTCATTGTGTAAAATGCAGTTAAGACTAAAGATCTGTATTTCTGAAATATCTTGCACTAAATCAACATTTTTATAATAACAACCAGAAAAGAAGAGATTAAATGCCAAAACACATTTTTTTGAAGTACAAGAAAACTGCCGAAGTAAACAATGTTTTAGGGGCCAAGATACTCAAAGAGGGAATTCTCAGCTGACTCTATTCAACAGGAATTTGCCATTGTTTGGCAGAAATACTATCCAAGGGCCAAGGCTGATGCCCTCTATTAACAGGAAAGAAACCAGTACTGTTCTTGGCAATCTGACGAGGCTAGAGAGAGACATGCAATTTATGAACGCCAAAATAGCCAGGAACGGGAGAGACCCAATATACTGGTGAGAACAGAAGTATAAGAAATCCATTCAGCTACTTCCAGTCTCCCCTTAGACAGATATGCTGCATGTTATCTGCAATTGGCAGGGCAGTGAAGGAATGAACATTCAAACTCCAAAATAAAGGATAACAGAAAGTTTCTGAAGGGAAAGAAAATTTTCCAGTCCCAAACTGCTAAATAGAAAAATCTGGAGTTCAGGACTTGGGGAAGAGGTGATACTTTCAAAACACATTAAGCCAAGCTTGTGGTGCACACTTGTCACCCCAGCACTCTGGGTGACAAAGGCATGGGGTGTGCAAGTTTGGCTCCAGCGTGGGGAAAAAACAAACAAACAACAAATATATAAATATAAATATATTCCTCCATGCATTATGCATAGATCATGTGCCTAGTTCAGGAAATGAGTCTTTGTCAGCATCATTCCCTACCACACATAAAGTTTGAATCCTGCCTTTTGCTTTCAGGGAGTTCTGAGCAGGAAGGGATCTTAGGCCCTACCTCATCAATAGTGGACATCTGCTTAGTCTCATTGCAACATTCTTCTCCAGTGGGTTCTGGTCCCTTAGCTGTAGGCAAAAACTCTTTCTACACTTTTCTCAGAGACAATGCCTGGACCACAGAGTAGTAGAAGTTTCCACTCTCTAGTCTGCAGCTGGCAGCTCTTGATTAACAAAAACAAAGGGCTCTTGGGAAATAGGAGGGTCTTCTTGTTTCTGTGTCACCAGGGAAGCTCCCTCAGGTCCTTCCAGATTCCAAGTGCCTCTGGAGCCCTGGTGGAGCCCTTGGGGAAGAGCTGCTGAGTGATATGAGCTCCTCCATGGCGGGGCTCCTGGAGACTTTCACAGCTGTCTACTGTCAGCTTTCAGGACTGTGCTCAAGTTATGGTTGACACTTTCCCACCTGCATTTGGTGATCTCTTCCTCTACCACGGTCGCATGAACAGAAGGTTGTATTGTCTCTCTGAAATTCAGTTCACCTGGTTGTGTTATGATCTGAGCTTCATGAAAGACTCAAGATAATTTAGGGTCTGGAGCATATCCAGACTTTTGTCATTGCTTAAGTAAGAATAATATTCCTTATGGCTTTCTACACCTAAGCAAAAGAATTTTATATACTCACAATTTAATGTCAGTTTTGCTTATTTATCTTTCTAAAATTTCATTTATTATTTCCGTGTCCAATTTTCAAGTTCTGAAAATTAGTCATTTAAAAGGTTTTTTATTGAAAATCTATTCATAAATTATTTTTCCTATTGTAAATTTAGGTGTGAGTCTGAGTCTTAGTGAATGACTTATCTATAGATAAAAGCAAATTTAGGATTTATGTTTGTCATTTATATTCTGAGTTTTACTAAAATATGTCTATATTTGAACATTTTTTTACTATTGCACTTGAAAACAACTTTAGTACTTACCTATGAAAACTCATAACTTTCCTTAATTCATTAGATTATCTGCCTTAATATTTTGGATATTACCTTTCCATCATTGTCTTTTGTTGATAATTCTGAAATCTCTGGTGGACATATATTTTACTTCGTTATTCTGCTCTTCATTTTTTAATGTGTATGCATTTTAATACATATATGTATTTTATTACTTTGTGTTAACCTCTTTCATTGCTGGAATAAGTTTGTTTAGGTTTTTTATGCTTTTATGTTATTTTGTTAAAATGGTATATTTTGATGCTTTTTAATGTTTACACTAATTTGAATTTATTTATCTAGTTTTTCTACCTATTTTTTAACTGAAATTCTTTCATGTCTTGTTCTAATACCTATGGTCACAGCTGAGCCTAGTTAGTGATGGATCATTTCTTTACATTTTTTAAAATTTTGGAATGTGATTTCATATTTCTTAGCTTTTTAGCCATGGGAATCCTACATGAATGAGAATGAGAGAGTATTCTTCCAGATTTATATTTGCTCATTACAAAGCACCACAGGGACACAATAAACTAAAGATTAGTTTTGAATTATATTCTTCCTTCAGTTATCCTGGACCCAGTAGATAGTATAATTTTAAATTCAGAACTATAGTTTTTTAAATTTTTTCCCCTATGTATGTTAGCTGATTTTTAAATATATATCCTATATATTTATTTGACATTTAAATAAATGTTTTCTTTAAAAAGAATATCATAGACAGTATTCATGCAACAAGTATGTGCCAGAACAACAGCTATGTTAAAATTATTATGTTCTAAATATGGAGGGCGAATTAATAGTAGCAAAGTATTTGCCTTTGAATTATTTATCTTTGAGGAGTAACAAATAAAACAAGTACCTAATAATTGTGATGCAGAAAAAACTAGTCATATGTAACGTACCATTGTAAGGAAAGATACTGAGAAGGAAGGGGAATTTTCATTTCTCTATTTAACTTTCATTTTTTCCTTAACTCCTAATCTGAGAATTCCCACATGTCTAATATGTTTACTCTGTTTACTTTTCTCACCCATTATTGTTTGTTTTTCCCTGCTAACAAGATTTCACAACTTATGCAATTCATATATGAGTAAAATGAGTATAAAATTTCAGAGCAAATTAGTTTCACAGAATCAAAAGAACTATAAGTGGAGTTTATTATCCTCTGAATGTTGTGATCTCTGACTTCAGATACATTGTTCTCTCTTTAGCAAAAAGTTCCTCAAATAGTGAAAAATTCTAAGCAAGCTGTTTATATTTTGTGTTAGCATGGAAAATAACACAGTAGTGAGGGTCAAGATAATTTGGACTCATTGTTACTCTGATAACCTTTTGAGAAGTATGAAAAAGAAGCAAATATTAGCTGATAAAGAATGGGCAGAACTCAGGATGTATTTCATAAATAAATTAAGTAACCCTATTAGGAATATACTTAAAAAACTACTGAGAACCCAGTTGATGAATCTGTATTTTTATATATCACTTGTATTGCAAAGATTCTAGGAGTTTATGAAGACCTCAATGCTTAAAAACTTTTCCTAAACTGATGGCATAAACTAGCAATTTCCAAGTGGAGATGCTGATGAAAATATGTTAGATCAAGTTTTATCTAAACTTAATTTTCCCTATAAAAGCTGAGGCTTTAGTTGTTTGAATTTGATACCACAAGCCATCTCTGGTACAGAGAAGTACATACTTTATTTGAAATAAGCCAACAATGTTGTACAGTTACTGTTTTAATGTGACTCAGTAATAAAAATGATAAAATTCCAAATGCCTCATTCTGGCATTTCTTATCCCACTTGTTGCTTATTAATATTTTTCACTACTGAGATGATTTAAACTCTCCTGATATGATGTTTGTTGTCATGGTATTGTAGTTTAATAAGATATAAATGTTTGCTTCCTTCCTGATTTCTGGCATACATTTTCTAAAACACTTGTAATTTCCTGATTGATAGGGCAGATAAGAATGTCTTTGTTATGCTATTTGTTATCTTCACTCTCAAGTTCCTGAAGTAGGAAATAGTTTAGAAACATGTCTGGCTCAGCTTTCTACCTCTGGAGACAAAAATGGGACACCTTCAATTTAAGGATTGGGAGGAGCTGAGCATAGTGGCTCGTGGTCCATAATGCAAAGATACTGAGAGGCTGAGGCAGGAGGATTCCAAATTCAAACCCAGCCAGGCAAATTTAGCAATTTCAATTAATTTTTCAAAATAATTTTTTTCTTAAAATAAAAAAGACCAAGGTTGTAGTTCAGTGCAAAGGTCCTGCAATCAATGTCATTAACACACATACACACCTACACACCTACACACACACACACACACAAAGAATTGTTTTTGTTTTCAATTTTGCATATAGTTTCAGAGATTTCAGTTCATGGTCGACTGGCTCCAAGGCAAAAATATGGCAGAATTGGACACTGAAACAAAACAATTCACTTTATGGCAACTGGGAAACAGGGCACAGAAGAGCGTGAACCTTCACCCTCTATTGAGACACTTTCCTGTAGCTGGACCAATGGGTCCAACCCTTGTGGTTTTAAGAAGGAGAAGATACTTTTACCTCATGACTGGCTACAACTGGTAATGCCACAGCAGAGAGGCTCCAAAGACCATTGGAGTTCTCTTCTCACCACAGTTTGTTCAAGGTGCTAACCATGGCACTACAGGATTTGTTTACTTTGCTCAGTTTGTGACTTGCTTTGGTCTAATTCCTTTCTGTCTCTCTATCTCTTTGGAATGGAAAAGTGTACCCAGTGGCAGGCAGAAATGGCATGAAAAGGCATGGCAGAGGAAAGATGCTCACACTTTGCTATAGCAGCCAAAAGGCAGAGAGAGAGATTGAGGAAAAAGAGAAGAGAAGTGAGAGTAAAAGGAGGGGCAGAATGAGTCAGGATAAGGATACACCTTTCCAGGTCATACTTTCAGTGAGTCACCTCCAAGCACACACCACCTCCTAACGGCACAGTCAGTTACTGAACTGATGAGATGAATCCGCTGATAAGTATAGTGCCTTATGATACAATCACCTTCCAAACTTATGAGACATATGGGGGAACATTTTAGATCTAGACTGTAACATTTTACCCCTCCAAAAAGATGCATAAATCCTCCAGAAGCTTTACATCCATCCTATTACAAAATGCATTTAACCTGTTTCCAAGAGAACAAAAAATCTTAACACTTTCACATTGCTGAAATGACCAAGTCCAAAGTCTTTATTGAGATTAAAGAAAAACTCTTAGTTGTGAACCATTATTATAACTAAAATTGAAAATTTCCAACATACAATGATACTGAATAAGCATTCCGATTCCAAAGGGGAGAAATGAAAGAATACAAAGCAAGACCAAAGCCTAGCTAATCAAAAATTAAATCCTGTAGTTTCATGTCTGGAACTCATGGCAAGTTGTGGCCAGGTGTGAGCTACAAAGACTTTGATTGGCCCCACACCTAGGACATTGCCTTTTACAGCTTATCTCACCTCTCCCTTGGGTTGGATCTGCTCACTGCCTGCAGATTTCCTCAGTAGATCCATGTTTCTGACATCTAAATTTCTGGGTTCTCCACATCACCTTTGACTTCACTCACAACTTTACGTACTTCTCTTTTAGATGCACTGCCTAACCTTAAGGCCTTCCTTTAATATTTGAGTGGAAGCTTTCCCGACCCCATGACTATTGCCTTCTATATGCCTGAAAACCAGTGTCATGCTGATGATACCAGGATCTAGCAAATGATCCTCTTTGGATCATGGCTAGAGTGGACTCTGAAGGCTTAGATGGATGAAAATAGTGAAATGAATACTGGGGAAACAATTTTCTACCTTGGCCTCCCCAAACAGGGAGCCCAAATGTGTTCCTTTCAAATGAAAGGTAATATTTCTGCACCTTGGAGTCTATGATGGGTGGGCTCTTGTTGATTTCTGAGATGTCTTCAAGACTTCTTTCCTGCTTTCCTTACGTGAAGCACTTGACTTACTTTTAATGTTAATCTTTTCAGCAACCATGTTCTCCATGGTTTCAAATTTGTAGGCACTTGTTTTCTGCAAGTTTATCCAATCACTAAACTTCATTTTTATCTTCTGATTTGCAATGTGGATCTGATTAAAAGTACCCAGCCACATCCATGTCCCAGCTGGAACAGAAGACTACCTTGACAACTCCTCTGTCACATCAATTTGTTAACTGCTATTAATCTTCGTTCTCCTTAATGCTTGAAGTCATGAGCAAAATATAAACAAACTTTTTTGACTTTAGTCCAGTTGCCAATGGAGGCCTTGTTCTCAACTAAAATCTTCTGAGCCTGGATTTTACTCTGCATTGCTGTCAACATTATGATAATCTTCCAAGTTCTGAACAAATCATCCAGTAGTCTCTGCTCACAGCATTCTAAGGCTTTTGTAACCCGCATCTTCAAATCTTTCTAGAATTCTCCTACAAACCACTTGCAAACACTTCTGAATCACATGATCAGTTGTAGCTACACCAATGATCCTAATTTGCTTGCACCAATTTCTGTTTAAGTGATTTTCCCATTGTAAGGACAAATACCTAATACCTATAATTTAAATGAAGAGAGGTTTATTTGTCTTGAAATTTGCAGTGAGTTTAGTCCATGGCTGGCTGTCTCCAAGGGAGAAAGGGTATGGTACAAAGGCATAGCAGAAGAAATATGATCATTGTGTGGTAGCAAGGAAAGAGATAGAGAGAGAGAGAGAGAGAGAGAGAGAGAGAGAGAGAGAGGTAGCACCCTTCTCTGTCACACCTCCAGTGAGCCACCTTCAATCTAGCCCCAATTCCTAACATCATATTCAGTTACTGAACTTAGAAAGGAATGAATCTACTAATAAGACACCACTATGTTCCTTTCATTTTCCAAGAACATGACACTATGGGGGAACATTTTATATCTAAACCATAACATCCTCTAAAGACATGCTCTATTTTTGGCTCTGCTTTCCAATGGCACATTCTTCCCTAAATACCAGTGGATTAAATCCACATACAAATATAGAGACCTCATAATCCAACCATTTTTTCAGGAATCTCTTGTCCCAGTTATGTTGACAGTTAAAATTGACTGGCTTAGTCCATTAATATGAAAAAATAAAGTCCGTTATTCATAGCATGCCTTTCTCAGCTCCTTCTGAGTTCATCCCAATTAGGCTACTTTTATAAATCTTCCAAGGAATGGGTATTGGTTACCAAGGGAAGCAAATGTATGATTAGAAGTTTGAAACATTGATTGCCATTTCCCAACATCAAGGAAAAAGGTCTTCAGATTCATTTAATTGCCCTTATTTAATGAAGCCTCCCTTAGAATGCTAAACAATGGCATGCAGAGAGCTTCTAGACCAATGAACAAGAATGTGTCCACATATCAGGAGCAGGTCTATACCAAACTCAAAATGACAAAAGCATTTTTATTTGGGCTACTTCTAGACTTTGCCCTATGTGCCTTTTCAACTGAAATCTCACTTGTATCTTTAACTAATTCTTTGTAAAGAATCTATAATAGGAGTTAATCATTTTCCTGGGGTTCCGTGTGCTATTTCAGTAAATTGTTGAATTTGAGGGGTTAAAGAAGTGGTCCTAGAAAACTCTGGTTTTTAACCAGATTAGATATTGTGAATAATCACTACTATAACTCTGAACTAATGAGAAATCTTCTAAGAATAAACTCTTAACCTGTGTGGTTTGTTTTAACTTTCGGTAGTTAGCATCATAGCTGTGTTAAATTGTAGGGCACCCAGTTGGTGTTTACTAAGACTAGAGAATTAGTTACAAACAGAATTAGTTACAAACAGAATTAGTTACAAACAGTTACTTAACATTAGAATAAAGGTCCATGAAGAGAGACATTTTCTCTCTTTTGTTCACTGTTTTACACATATAAAACTACAAAATGTACCATTATTTGATTAGCTCAATTTTTATCCCTCAATTCCCTTTACCAAGGAAATGAGAAAGTCTGATTATTCCACTGGGAATTAGACAGCCACATTTATCCCATTAAAAGTGAAACTGAATGGAATATAGGGTACAAAAAGCATAGAGTTTGGAACAGAAGAAAATGTAATGCCTAGTTCAGTGTCTCTCTCCAAAGTGCATTCTAATGAGTTTCTTCTTGTCGAAAAAGAGAAAGATGATCAGGGAGATTAAGAAACATATTCAAGTACACAAAATAATTATATAATAAAAAATGCACATGGAAACAAATTCTCAAATTCAATGTTTTACTCATAAATGCAATTACAGACTAAATAGTATTTCCCAAAGGACTATTTCACTTCACTTGAGATAATTCATGGTGCATTATTTTGACCCAACATTGAACTCCATCATCAGTGAGGCTAAGCTCAAGGGAAATGGCTAGATATTTTACTGTAAATTCCAAACTATAATGATATACAAGATTATCGGACTCATTCTTCCAAGGCAAGCAAAAGTAACCTGTTTATGAAGAAAGTAACTAACTTTCAGACTATATTAAAAAATCTGTCATATATTTTGCCTCTAAAGATATTTTTCAAAATTTGAATTTTATAAATCCAGAAAAAGATTTCATAACCTGGTTATTGTCACCATAAATCCTTTTCATTGTATAATATATTAAATATGAGTAGAGTGGAAAACAGAGATAAACTATTGTTTTTTCAAAAGAAAAACTTAATGTTGTTTATAATGCTATAATACATTGCAGAGTTATTAATTTCAATTCCTATTCATATTTATCATTTTTCAGAAAAACAAAACCAATAGGAGGGAGAGAGAGAGGGAAAAAGGGAAAGAGAGAGATTGATTGATTAATTATAGGAACTATATCATACAATTATAGGGGCCAAGAAGTTTCATTATCTTTGATCTGCAGGATGGAGAACTGTGAAAGAAGGTGATAAATTCAGTATAAGTCCTATATATAACCTGAGAGGCAAGAAAGCCTATGATGTAACTCCATGTCTAAATTCAAAGACCTGGGAATCACTACTGAGTCGGGGGTGAGAGCAGTAACATAAGTCCTGGTCCAAATTTGAAAGGCTAAAATCCAAAGTGGCAAAGTTCGAGGGCAGGGATGACAAATGCTCTGGTTAACAAGAGAAGAGGGGGTGGAGAAAAAGAGAGAGAGGAAGGGACAGAGAAAGAGATGATTTGATCTTCCATTTTTTTGTTATATTCATTCCACTAAGTGAGTTGATGATGATCACCCACACTGGTAAGGACTATCTGCTATACTCAACCTACAGATTTGAATGTTATTCTTTACTGCAAATAACCCCAGGAAACACAGTAAAACATTGTTTTACCATCTCTCTTAGTATTCCTTATTTCAGTCCTGTTGATATAGAAAATGATCATATCACATCAAAACATAAATTCTGACATAAAATAGAGTTGAAAAATGATATAGCATGTGAAATATTCAGTAGACCTAGGTAACATAAAAATAAAATAAACTGATGTTGTAAATATGGGTCATACTTTATAAAATTTTTGAGAAATATTTC
>RJWT010031774.1:0-14288 GCA_004365215.1 Cuniculus paca | reverse complement strand
GAACGACTCTAAATTCCTTTTTGGCTTTCAAGTCTCTTTTTGGGCCTTCTCATATGAACTTTTGGGTCATCCAATGGGGACAAAAGAAGCTGTGGGTATAAACCCTCCTAGATCGATCATAACCACTTCTGCAAGCAAAGTCACATGCAATACTGCAATTTTCTGTGTTCGTCCTGAAATTGTGCAGGTCGGTCAGCTGACCAACAGCTATCATACAGTCTCTAGAATCATTCAAAGTGCAAAGGAATAAAGAATTGAATTCTGGAAAAAAATTCTTTTATAATATCCCAATCCCTTCTCATCTTTTTTATTAGTAGATGTCTGTGATATATAGTAATTACATTCATCTTAGGGAACTGGCACCATACATATCATGTCTGCATCATTTTTACTCATTTTCTTTTTAACTTGTATTTTTACAGGCAGATTTAATGGGCTTCACAGTCAGCAAATCTAAGTTAAGATTCTGGTCCCTGGGGAAGTTATACTCTCACGTTTAGTTTCCTCATCTGCAAAATGGGTGTTGATACCAACTTAAAATACAGTTGCAAAGGTTAGCAGGAATTTGTGTGCAACAACTCCTGGGGACCTTGAACACGAAGCACCCACTAAATGCCTGCTGTTTCATAGGTGAGATTCTCAAAGCAAGCTTCCAGGCTTGCTTTGTCTCTCTGGTCTCTCCTAGGTCCTCTGGGATAGGGACAATTTTTTCTATTGTTAAACCCTATCGGGCCTTTCACAATACTTAGTGGGATACACAAATTCATTCATTTCATTACTGAAATTACTCCTCTGGTTTTTTTCCCCTGAGATTCTGGCTTCCACAGTTCATACCAGTTCACATTGCACTGTTTCTCTTTCTACTGTCGACATCTCTTCCAGGTAGTAGGTTTAAATCAGTCTCTCAGAAGCTTCACGGCAAGTCTTAGAGACCCTCCCTTTGTGTAGAGGATTCTGGAATTTGCATCCCCTGTGACAGTGCTTACACTTACTTGCATTAATGTCTCTACTGAGGACCACAGGCTTCAGGCCATCTGGAGGTGGGAGACAGAGCTCCACACATGCAAAAGAGTAAGCCACCCACTGCACAGAGGGCACAGTGGGGTAGACCTTTCACACTGTGCATCCGGTACCAAGAACCTCATGTTCACCTGCTTAAAACATTGTAAATAGGTCAGATTTTAGTCCTTCCCACTCAGCTTACCAGACTAAGAGCAACTAGTATGAGTGGGATGCAGGCTTCGAGAAACTGGTGGAGGAGAACATAGCAAAGGAGAACAGAAATGTGTCCAGGAGGTGGGCCAGGACCTGCCCTCCTAAGGAAACTTCTGTCCTGGGACCCCACACTGCTTCCTAGTGTCTTCTCATCCCTGAATTGGAGACTAACTCGGGCTCCTCCTGGCTGTCCTCTCTCTTTCCCTCTTTACCTCTGGAGATTGTAAAGCCAGAGAGTGAGGCCCTGTAACTAGTGGATCTGGAAAGTCCACTACAGAGAGCTTTGGTTGCTTTGTAGAATTAGTGAGCCACCGGAGGTGGAAGCCACTGCTGTGTTCAGCTTGGTGTCTTCCCAAGTGAGGCAGAGCCTGGCCCTATGGGGCATCCATGGAGTGAGCAGATGCATGCACACAGGAGGAAATGAGTGAGCCAACCCGCTGCGACAGCAGGGAAGCACTTCCGGCTCAGGGCGATCAGGTCAGTCAGCCATTGCACGGCTTGTCGCTTTTATGGCCTGGGCTACTTAGGAGTCATAAGTGAAGGTTCCAGGAGAGTGGAGAGGGCAATCTGTGGGCAGGTCCCAGGGGAGAAAGGCTGCAGGTGGGATGAGGCCAGCTGCCCCGGAAGCAGATGGGAAACAAGTAGGAGGGCAGCACAGGTGACCAACAGGGGAAGTACTGGCAGGAAAGGAAGTTGATGAAGCAAGAGGAAGGAGGAGAAGTAGCACATCTGGGTTGCCCACATGCTGTGGACCCGAGCACAGTACCCAACATACATCAAAATCTAATTCTTTCCAGAGCCCTATGAAGTCAGTGTCATTATCTCCACTTTATGAAGGAGAAAACTGAGGCTCAGAGGAAATAAAAAATCAAAGTCATGAAGCTGGAAGTGAGAAGCAGTGAACTTTGACTTCAGGTTTCACCTGTTCCAAAGCCAACATTCTTCTCCTATCCCTGTGCTGTCTCCTGGGAAAAATTAGTGCAAAGATCAGAATGATACACATCATCCATGATGATCCATCCTCTCATCTGCCCTGCTGTCATCCACCCCACAGCCCACCATCAACCCCCAAGTCCTGCTGACTTGTTTTCCTCAGGGGTTCCAGGATCTCAGTACTTCTTTCCATCCCTAGCTAGGCCACTGCCTTAGCCCAAGTCCATTGCCCTCACCTGAACCGTAGCAGTGGTTTCCTGACATATTAGCCAAACATCCTGTTCCCATCTCACTGCCTACTTCCACAAAACAAGTGATGTTCTTCCTGGAATGCACATTGAAATCCCCAGCCTGCTTTAGAATGAGGTCCAGATCCCCCATGACTTGGCCCTTCCCATCAGTCCAGCATACCCTGGCTACTGTCCTCTCTGAAGTAAACTGGATGGTGGTTCCCCAAACAATATGGCCACATCCTAACACCCAGGCCTAGTGAATATGGCCATGATTCGATCAAGGGTCTTTGCAGATGTAATGAGATGAGACCATCATCCTGGATATCCAGGCAGGTCCTAAGTCTGATGATAAGTGCCCTCATGAGAGTCTCAAGGAGAAACATAGACATGGAGTATGAGGCCACACGAAAGTGGAGAGAGATTGAAGTGGGGTGGCCACAAGGGAGACCTAATGCCACCAGAAACTGGTGTTTAAGAGGCAAAAAAAAAAAAAAAAAAGATTCTTCCATGAAGCCTCTATGAGGGAGCATGACCCTACCAACACCTTAATTTTAGATTTCTGTTCTCCACAATTGCAAGACTGAGGTTTCAAGGTGCCATGCTTGTGTTGATTTGTTTTGGTAACCCTGAGAGCCATACAACCTGCCCGCAGGGCTCCAGCTAGGTTGACTGGACCGAGAAGGAATGAACAGCCTTCTCAAAGTCCCCTGGCTCACCTGGTCCTTCATGTTGATCCCTCTGCCCAAGCACTCACTCTTCTACCCGTTATGTGGGTAATCCCTGCTCTCCTGTCACCGGAGAATCTCTGGCCCATTCACCCTCTGACCCCTACTCAAGGTGGGTTCCTACTTACTACTCTGTTTTGAGCCTATCATAACTCATGACTTCAGGACAGCTCTTTTAAAATCATTTGCTTGACTGTAAATTTAGTGAAGTCAGGGATTACTGGATCCCAAGGGCCAAATGTGCAGTATTAATGCATATTTACTCTGCATGCATATTTTTTTCCTGTCTTCTCACACTCAACTCAAATTTACCTTCTCTAAGCAAGAACTCACAAATAAAACTATCACCATCCCTCACTTCCTGGTAAAATCTCCTTTCAGTCCCTCAAAATTTTCTAGCTCTACTTCTACCTCTGGGAAGCTTGAATTAAAACTTGGCCGAGCATGGTACCCCATTCCCAGGACGCCGCGACTGGCTCGTAGTGGAGCGTACTGTTCTGGTCAGGTGAGAGCACTCCCCTTTGGAGTTAACACGGATGCTCAGAGGGTGCCTTACTCTTCCTTCTGGGGTCACTAACTGGGATGAGGCCACCTCTGTCCATGTCCATCTCCCTCATCACATAAGAAAAGCCTATTTTCAGCTGGAAATATGGACAAAAACCCAAGAAAAGTAACAGGCAGGGGAAAGAGAGAATGAGAGAACTTAACGTCTGTGTCCCTAAATCCAGCCACCCCCAAAGCTATCATCACACCTGGACTTCTCAGTTACACGAATTAATAAATTCCCTCCTTTTTTCAAGCTAGCTTGAGTTCATTTTCCATCCCCTGTGACCGCACGCATCCTAGCAGAGACAATGCTTCCACTATTTGGAGGGTATCAACTCACCAATTCGCACTGTCCTTCAAAGCGGTAGTTGCTGAAATCTTTATTTTAATAAGGAAGTGGGGCTTGATGGGTTGGTCGCACATCCAAATTCACACAACCAAGAAGTGGTGAGGCCCACAGGCAGGCCAGGGGACAATTAACAGAGGCTGGAAACAAGGCCACATCCTTTGTAGGTCCCCAAAGTTTCCAAATACAAATCACAATAAGTTGACTCCTGGCAACAAAGATAAAATCCATGGTGCCTGAAACACTGACCTTTATTTCCTGCAAGGTTTGTGACACTGAATCAATGCTTCTCCACCTTGTCCTGGAGGACCTAACTCTAATCAGGAGCTTCTTTTTCTTGCACGTCTTTGTAATGAGGATTTTGCATTGTAACAAAAGGATCAAGACTACCCAAGGAGTGACAAGCCACACAGCCAATCAGCCTGCGCCTGCCATTTAGGACAATCTGTGTGGTTCTCTGTGTGTCTGCAGCTGGGTCTCTCCTTCCAAGAGAAAGGCGTGTTTCTGGGGCGTGGTGTTGGAAGCACATGAGAGGGTTGGTTAGCATGCGATGTAGCTCATATCCTCCCTTATGGTCATTATTTGCTCAGGCTTGAGGGCCTAGTTCATATCAACCAACACTCTCATGTGGCCTCTCTGTACTCTCTCATCTGAGGATCCTTGTGTCCCAAAAGGAAAGCACACATTTTGCACCTGCTGAAAATGCAGGCTTCTTCCCTGACATAGTGTCCCTCCTAAGAAGAAAGGGGAACAGAGTGCTTGTTCACATGTTCCATGGTCTAATTATTCCCTGCCCCACTGCAGGGCACCTACAAAGAGCTGAAAGGTAAACTCAGCAACTGGGTCCTAGGGTCTTGGTAGAATGATCCAGGTAAGGATTTCAGAAACTTGTACGTGAATATGCTCCAACATTATAAAATAATAAAGGAGGGAGGTTATATGAACTAAATTAAATTTAAAAAAAGTTTACAGTGATTTAAAAATACATTATTTCACTTAACCATTTGGCCATGAGTTAGAAATTCACTGCTAGTAGCCCATAAGGGAGAATACATTGTTCTCATTTTCGAATATTTTCTCATAGTTTCACTTTCAATTCAGTTAGAAACATAATGGGCCCTTGTTATTTTGTGAGCTCAGCACCAGCCTCATTTCAGGGAACTGTCTCCCCATCTGCCAGGAACTGCTCCCCTGTCCCTGACCACACAGGACATACAGGTCCCTCACCATGCATATGGCACCATGGGGGCTGACTGTCTGTTGATACAATGGACCTCATCCTTGGCAATAATTGTTGGTCCAGAGGTGGACACCTGACCCAGATAGACCAATCAGAGCCCTCCCCCAGGATGGGAACTACAACTGACAAAAAGAAGTCAGTCTCTCTCTGGGTGTCTGGAAATGAAGACATGTAAATGCAGAAGCAGTTGGCAGCCCTGTTCCACCATGTGGACTGAGGAATAGAAAATGCCAATCAGCAGAAAGAGAATCAAAGGCAGGGGAAAGACAGCAAATCCAGACAGCCTTTGAGTGCCTCATTCTAGCTGCTTCCACGGCCTATCCATATTCCTCTTTTGGATTTTACTGAATCCAAGTAGCCTTATGATAAAAAATGCTTTCTTGGCTCAAACCAGCTTAAGTTGGATTTCTCTTCCTTACAACAAAAAGATTTTTTAACTAATATGAGAACATAGTCCTATTTCAGTCTCACTGACATGCTAATCTTAAAATTCCTCAACCATTTTACTTGGTGACTTCAGAAGGCCGGGGGCTGGAAGAGATTTTTGAGTTGGTCTCCTACACATTCATCTGTAGTCATTCTCTTGGACTGTTTTGTACCAAAGATTCTGGTAGTTGTCCTCTACCGTGGAATGATTAAAAACATGGTAGAAATACAGGGTATGACTAGGTTAGGAGTCTGGCTACCAATAGTGCATCATGGGTTTCTTGTGATTCTCACTAAGAATTTGGCCTTCTTTGAAAAACTACGTACAAGTGTGATGCATTCTCATTTGAGGAACTGCCTGAATGAAATGGCCTCTGACCCTTAGGCCTATCCACGGTCCTTTTGGACACTCCAAATCCCGTGAGCCACATCCACAAGCAGTAGACTTTGGTGTACTCTTTCCTGGGAAGCTGCATGTCTACCAGAATCAATGTTTTCATATGCAAGTCACTGTGTGGAAGGTGGCCTGGAGCTGTCCAAACAAAACTCTGTGAAGAAGCTGGGCAAGCAGCAAGCCCCTTCACAGGACTAGTAGGAATCACTTCTTAGCTAGGAGCCTTCTCTGTCTGTTCATTACAAGTTAACCAACAGCAAGAGGACACGGGTGATACTACCCCCATCCACTTTCTTAAAAGTAGATATTCAGTATAAAAACTAATGAGAGTAGTTTTTAGGCTCTCTTGGGTTTCTTCTATTAAATAAAAATTAACCCAAAACCCACTGGTCTTGATCATAGACAAGAAAGCATATGATTAGCACATGGTTAGCCTGTGTAGACATAAGTGTAGTTAACTATTAAAATCTCATGGACCAGTAGAAATGCTCGCCAGCCCTACCCCTGTCCTCCCTTATCAGAGTGAGTGTGCTTTTATCACAAGAGCCTCAGAACCCTGAGTAGTGTATTAGTCACCATTTCTACTCTTATTGGAAAATATTTCCTCATTCGAGTTCAATCAGCATTTCAGTTAAACAGGTAAAAGAAAAAAATACCCAAGAATTTAGAGCTGGAAAGAACCTCACAGTCATTTGATCTAAAAGGTTTATTGAAAGATGGAGCAATGAAGTCACTCGCTCAACACTACCTGGCTTGTTAGACAAGAACTTGAGGGCAGAGTGCATGTTACGCCCCTCACTGACTGGTTCCTCTTAGAAACAAGGTCTGTGCAGAGGGCTCCCAGGTGCTCTCTGAACCTCTCAGGTCCTGGACTGCCCTGCATGCATTGAGGCTGTGGATGTCCAAGAAACCAAGGGCACTGGCTCTTCTATGTTCTTGAGGGAGAAAGTTCCAAGGAACTGGGGGCCGGTGTAGCAGGGTTTTCAAATGCCTGCAGCAGGAGCCTTGCTCGCAGGGCTGCCTTCCAGATGTCCTCGTGTCCCCTCTGCACATGCAAGCGCCACACTGCTGCAGTCCCCCCCACAGCAGTAGAGTTGCAGGAGGCTTCCTGGAGCTGCAGGGAGCACATTCAAAACATACCTGGGAAAGCTGCCACCGAGAACTCTCACAGAAGGAAAAGGCAGCCCACAAGTGGGCAGGGAGGTGGATGCAGAGACCTGCACTCATGTCATCAGCCTGCTTCCTCCTCTGGTCACTCATCATGGGCGGGCAGAAGAAAACAATGAAACTGCAGCACACACAGAAGTCAGACTGACACATAATCACACTTGGAAGAGAGGCCCGGATTGCTAGGCAGCTTGAGTGGGAATGTGAGAAAATCATGGGGATTTCACAGAGCAGGTGGAGTTCGGCGCAAACAACCCCAAGTGTCTTGCTAATCATTAGCAATGGCACCTTTGTTCAGTTGCAAGAAGTGCAGTCTGAGGGGAACTCTCCCACCCTTGGAAAAGACATCATAAAGATACAGTAAGAGAAATTTGTTGAAGCTCAAGAGGGGCAACAAACGGATGTCAGCTTTCCATGTGGGTGGCGGTGCTGCTGTATCTGAGCACCACCTGAGGCCAAGTGTCACCTGAGTAGCATCCCTGCTTTCCAGGGAGCCCCGCCCCTGTCTCTGGAGATTCCTCTAGATGCACATACAGGGGGAAGAGTTAGCTTTCTCTTTGCCCCGATTCTCTTTGAATAATAGAGATGCCCAGAAAAATGTGGGTTTTGGAGCATCTGTCTGGGAGAATGTGCGGAGGATTTCTCGATCCCTATTATGTCTGTGTACAGTTTCTCTGAGTTGCTACCTGAACAAAGGTGGCAATTCCATATAGGCTGGCTAAGAGAGGAAAACTGTTCTCACTTGGGTTCTATAAATTACCCATATTCTCACTTTAATATCAAGTATGATATGTATTAGAGTGCATGGTTTTGGCTAGAATCAATCTGGAAGGCTGTCAAATAAAACACAAAATAGGAAAATAAATCCGAAGTAAAATTTATGACATGATTTTACTCCCATTACATTCCACTTAACAAATGCATATGTTTTACAATATCTTTAATAATAATTATTAAACATAGTAAAATACTTCCAAACTTGGCTCATTGCATAATTGTACTTTGAGAGGGAAAAAAAATTATCTGAGGCCTTGTCAATATGCCACTTCCTCCTCCCCCAGCTTTTAACAGAAGCAGCCTCCAGTGGAATAATCCAAGCTGTGTTCAAGAAGTTGGCAAGTAGGTCCAATTAAATGTGGTTTTACTGTATTCTGGCGTTTGCATATCTAGTTTGCCAAGAAGTAATCTTTCACAAAAAAAAAAAAAAAAGAAAGAAAGAAAAAAAAATTTGTACTGGCCGAGACACAGCCTGGATAGTGCAATGCATATCGCATAACTCTACCCCGTGACTAAGATCATCTTTTTTTCTTAAATAGCTGTGGAAAACATATCAGACATCCATCATATTCCTATATGAATCACAAAACACCATCCTTTACAGAGCTTCTTACATTTATACATGATGAACTGAAATTCATCTTAATAGCGCTGTTTATTTTAATTGTTATGAAAAGGGGTTAGCTTCTTGCCACCTGAGCTAGATGTATTTATTCAGGTGTCCTCCAGTCGGATTATCTGAATGAGGCTATAAATGATCCTACTAACTAGTAAATACCCACTTGTCAAAGCATCAGTTATACACATTCACAAACCTGAGCTTTGCAAATCAAATCCTGGGCCATTCTCTGCTGCTTTATACAGTTCTCATCTCTTACGGAGGAGCTGACTCGAGTAGCCCCTTTCAGCTAGCCAGTACTCTACGGAACGATCAGCTGTATCCAAAGTCCAGATGGAAAGCTATCAGCAAAGAGACTCCTTCCACTCTGCCTCCTGCATGATTCGTCCCTGGCATGAAGACAGGCCCAGTGATGGCCCACCACCTTGACTCCCATAGGTGAGCCAGGCAAGAAGCACAGGTGCCACTCTGCAGGTTGGCAGGGAGGGATCAGGTTGGAGAAGGCTGCAAAACACACAACCTGGCCTTTGTTAAAAACCATCAAGAGCTCATTAAAAACACATGCAGAAATGGTTAAACAAAATCCTCTAAACCTTTCACAGAATTGCCAGTCCATTAGAAGGACTGAGCTCACAGCAAACTCTCCCATCCAATGTGTGCAATGGAGCAGCTAATGTCCTTTGGACTCTTGTCTATGGCATCAAGCAGAGGGAAGTTTTTTTTTGGGGGGGGTGCTTGTTTGTTTTTGGTTCTTATTGTTTTTAACTTTTTTAAACCAAGCTATTAAATATATCCACTAAATGAACTATTCTATCAAAGATGTGTTGTACAATCGTTGCCTTCATAAAAACAGATGGAAATTATAAAGTGAAAAGGAAGATTTGTGCCATTATAGCAAGGAGAGAAAGAAGGAAAAGAAAAATAGATGACTGTGGCTCGAATGTCTTTGAAAGTGGCATTGCATCAGAGAGCGGAGTGGACATGCTGAAGGGGGATTCTGAAGCCATCTAGTACTTGGCCCTGTTCTGTGAAATAAAAGTTGGGTCATAACTTCGATTCCTGAAATATTTACTCAGAATGTACCTATAACCAGCACTGCACAGCAGCACCACGTTCCACTGCCCTGTGGACTTTTACTGGCTGCATCTTTCCTCCAAGTGAATTTATTCCCTCTAGTATGATCTGACCATAGGTTGACTGCACTATGATATGACCCTAACGACACATAAAGTGACACACAGATGACGTGAGGGATGACATTTGAGATACTCTGAGCTCTAGTGCATGTGCCACCTTCTCCTGGTGTGGTTGGAGTTAATTATTTAAATCTCTGGGCAAATCGTTTTAATATGTGTGCTTTCCTGGAGAACTGTCCCTGTTTGTTAACATTACATATATTCTTTATACTTATGATACAAGAGTAAACATGAATCGAAGCTTGCAGTATTCATTTCCTCAGCCTTAAGAGAAAAAATATCTGTATCCAGCTTAGACTTTGGACCAGATCAATCAGAGAGAGCTTTGAGAGATTTGTCAATGCAGATGAAAAGTGTGACATAGGTTAATGAGGTTTGCACATCTAAACATATACATACCTACAAACCCACCTGAGAAGGTGGAATCTTTTTCATTACTATGTTACTTTAATTTTCACACTGCATGTAGAAATTGCTTTCATTGGGACCTGCTTAAAACTGAAAAATAATTTGAAACTATTAGTGCTCCATGAATTTAAATCATAAAGATCCACATTGAATACAATCCACATTGGTAGCAAGACTTTGTGATAAAGAAAAATGTCATCTTGGTGTTAAAAAGAATGATTGTAATAGTTGTCACCTCGAAGTTTACATAGCATCTTTCCTCCAAGAGCTTAATGCTTCTGCATATGTGTTTTCATATTATTCCAAAGAAGAAGTGGTGTGAGTTTTATTATTCTGGTCTTACAAATGGAGAATGGAGGTAGCGGGTGGGATTCCTCCGGTATCACTTTGATAGATCTGCCCCAACTTCCCTTGAGCCTTCTTTCCAGTAGATGATGCTGAGAGGAGCTGAGAAACATTCCAAGAAACCAAGGCCAATTTTCAGATTAAGTGGAAACATGTTCAATTCTCCCATTTCTGCAGCAAACAAGTTTTGAGGTTCCTGTATGGCTGCCACCCTCGGCTGCGTGTCCTCGTTTTTTCTCTCCCTCCTGTGTGTCCAGCCGCAGCTCTGACAGCCCCGAAGTTCCCAGCCTGACAGGAGCAAGGAGCGGTGCCTCGTTGTGATTGAACAAATAACAGGTTTTGGAAATCCAAGCAACCCTTTCAGAGCTGGGCGCACTGAGGGAGAGCGTGTCAGTCAGTAGAATCCTGCCAGGGTTTCAGCTCTTGATGAGCTGGAAAGAGACAGAGGCCAAAACATGCCCCTCTCTGACACCAGCCGAGAACGTCCTGTTGTATATAATTGTTAAATAACTGAGAGGGTCACTATCAGGAAAAGAGACGCTATCATTCCAATTGCAGATTCTCATTGTAAATAGATGTAGCCCAGACAATGGGTAAGTGTGATCGTGGTAAATATAGACTTGTATCATACAAATTTTTTCAGTGAGGTTCAACCAAAATGTGGATTTCAGACCAGACTAGATCAAAGATGTACCTAATGCAGAAATTGAACCTTTGTGTGTCTGTAAAGAGAAAAGAACCACGTCTCCAAAATGATAAATTCCAAAGGTTTCAAAAATGTATGAAATGCTTACAAGGACTTGAACTGCCTCCTGTCCCCAAGCCTAGTCCTATACCTTCTCCTTCCCTTTTAGGACAGATGACCAGGGAATCACATTTGCCCCCTCTAACTCTAGATTTTAGTGATTTTAGATTTGTCTTTCTGTAGGGAAGAACATGCGAAGCAGTAACTATAAGGAGAAAGTATCAGGCACATGGCACAGGTCTTCAAATCATGGGGAATAATTGGGCCTTTCCAGCCCTTGGATTTTTATAATTTGAATAACAAAGTTAATTCACTATCTAAAAGCAGTCCAGAATGCAAATTTCAAAATTCAGGGTACAGATGTAAACTTGGACTTGTTTTTGTTTCTAAGGCTTAAATGTTATTTTAAGACAGATAAAAAAATTATATATGTATCAGTAAATAAAAATTACAATATGAGGCTTGATTGCTTCATTCTTCAAGGGTGTTATTTGACTGACTTTTAAACACAAACACTTCAATCATTTAAAATTCTCCATACTGGTCAAGCCTACAAACCGCCTGTTGTATTCTGAGTAAATTATTATTTTTACTGCAAGATAAGCACCTTTACAAAGCAAACTGAATAAATGATGACAAACCCTCCCTGCCTCCCCCTTTTGCACAGAAGTGATTCTAGTACTGCTTTGAGGCATCCCTCAAGTAAAAGAACATAAAAATAGAATGTGAGAAATCACATTTTCTAGACTTCGCACTTAGTATGAAAAGCAAAACTTCTTTGTACCCCACTATAGCCCCTCATTTTTTTCCACTTTTAGCCTAAGGATTTCATCCACGTTGGTGTTGTTTAGTGCAATGAGCACCTAGAAAGGCCTCTGCTCCTTCCTCTGTGTTCTCAGGCCTCCCTCCGAGCGGATATGTGGCTCACTGGTGTAGCGTGGTAATAGAGCCAATCTGAAATGTAGTTTTCATTTCAAATTTGTTTCCATTTTCTCAAAATGGTAGAAAGTCATATACAAAAACAAGCTGGCTGGAAAAATCAGTTGTGCAACGGTGTCAAAATCACTCGATGCATAAAATTTACCCTCTTCTAGTAAATACAAGGACCTTGAAAAACATAGAGAGCAGGCTACAAAGAATTTTAGTTTGAGTCTCAATAACAACAACAACAAAACCAGAACCTAAAGGAATATTTTATCTGCCAGACTTCAGTTTCTTTCGGTTTATCCAATTGCAAAATCTTGGGGATTTTGAAGAGATCTTCAAGCAAACTTTACACTGCAGATTCATGTACAATGACTACGCTTTGAATATATACCTGTGCCGTTCCTTTCTCCTGTCACATGCTTAGGCATGAGACCCTTTTTCTCAAAGCCAGGTACTATAGAAACAGCTGTATAAATTAGATTTTCTTCAAACATGGTTCTATGCTTAAATTTCTTCTACTTGAGAATTTGAAGTGACATAAACGAACAGTTGTAAATTAGAAAAATGGATTTTTAAACCCTAAATATAAATAGATTGCACTAACTTCTATAGTAGCACGGGCTCCCAAGCCTTGAATACTTTTCTTCAATGTTTTAATTATCTATTATTCTCCTATCGTGTGTTTCCAAAAATTATTCAAATTGACTTCTTTAGGAGACATTGCTATCTGCACAATAAGCATGCAATTAACATTTCAATATGACCAAAGAGCTCATGTATATAATATAAAGGTCCACAGAAAAGGTGTATGTATATTTTGAGTCTCTTTCTAAAAAGATGAATTTTAAGAGATTCAGATGGAAAGCCTAAACGCTCTTTGATCAGAAATCATTTCAGAGCATTAAACTTACAAAAATATTAAGGTCTTTAACAACCTCTAAAAGTGAAGTGAATTATGTTATGATTTTTAAATAAAATGAATTTTTTTATAGTTTTAAATAACATACTTTTATAAATCACACATGATTAAGATACATTTAGAACTCTGTCCCATAACAAAAGTTAGCTCTGGTTTGACATAGAACATGTAAATAAGGTTGTGCTATTCTTTCAGGTTCAGTACCATTATATATGCATTATGTATTGAAATGACAGATTTAATCTCTCTTAGTTTACCAATATTCAAAAACATTTTTCCATGTTCCATTTCATATGAACTACACATATACATTTTACATGCTTGGATATTTGGGGCAATAGGACCCTTAAATTCCTACATAGGCATATTAAACATGCATACTGACATTTAATAAAAGCTACTTGATTTAATGATTAACTACAGAGATCATAACAAACCGTAAGCCAGTCATTTCCGTGAATGGACTCTGTGGGTGTCACACGGCCTCTCAAAGCCACTCTTAAATATCCTCACTGAAACTGTTACTGACTAATGTGCTACATTTTAAAGCCAAATTGGATTTTCAGTCCTTTTCTGCCAAGCTAACTAGAGAGAATGCTTCCTATAGCAAGTCACAAACTTAACTGCAAACCTATTCCTAAAGAAACATCTTATTTGGGAATATGTTACCACAAATTCAAGAAAATTTCTGGTTTGATAGGGTTTTTGTTGTTGTTGTTATCTACCCATCAAAGATTAAGTATCATACATAAAACTAAAAATTTTGATTAACAGTAAATTAGTAAATATTAGAATAGAGTTAGGACAGGTAACTACATAATTCATCCCTTTCCAAAAAATTGATTTCTTTCAAAGGCTCAATTATTTTAGGAAAAAAATTATTCTATATGCTCAAATTGTCTGGATAACACAACAATTTATCATAAGTAGATAGATAATAAGGTATTTGAACTCGGGAAAAAATTTTTTCAACCCTTTATTTCCAAGACCTCACCCCTTTCTCAACACCATGTTTTACATTTGGAGTTCAGCTTCTTTCACAGAAATTACAAAGTTAATTAGTAGAGTTTTGTTTTTTATTTTTAAAGGAGCTGGTTTGCAAAAATAATTTCTGAAGTGTCTCTGAA